>PTEX01000038.1:2833491-2911135 GCA_003342815.1 Eudromia elegans | reverse complement strand
AAAAAAAAAAAAAAAGAAAAATACTAATGTCAAATTTGACCAAACTATTGTGCGTCAGAAGTAAATTTCTGAGGTCAAACTTTGGTATATTTGGTAGGATGGCTATGGTGAAAATGCTGATACAGCTTTATAGTGGGGACCACTGTAAAATGTTGCTTTGAGCTATTTAATGATGCAAGGAAAGTATCTTAACTAAATTACTGTTAGAGGAATAAATCTGTCTAAAGAATCAACTTCACAAATAGTTGTGCTCCAGGTGGTTGAACAAACAGAAAAGCTGCTTGATATCACTGCGCATTAAAGACTGCAGTTGAATTACTGTTTTTAGCTGAAGTGTTAACATCTGAGCAAGGTCTCTTTCTTTCTAGTTGCTAGCAATTTTTGTAAGAAAATTCTGGCATTAGACTGGATTTGTTATTAATGCCTCTAAATCAATAATGAAACACACTGGGAAAGACATCTACATGTAATTATCTTATAGAATCATAGACTCATTATGGTTGGAATTGAACTTCAAAATCATAGAGTCTAACTGTCTGTCAACACCTGCCTGCTAAACCATGTCCCTAAGTGCCTCATCTACCCGTTTCTTGAACACTGCCAGGGATGGTGACTCCACCACTTCCCCAGGCAACCTCTTCCAATGCTTGACTACTCTTTCTGTGTAGAAGTTCTTCCTAGTCTCCAACCTGAACCTCCCCTGGCACAACTTGAGGACATTTCCTCTTGTCCTATGAGTAGTTATTTTGAAAAAGATTCACCTGTGCCTCATTACAGCTTCCTTTCATGTAGTTGTAGAGAGTGATAAGGCTCCCCTGAGCCTCCTCTTCTCCAGACTAAATAACTGTACTTCCCTCAGGTGCTCCTCACGAGATCTGTGCCCCATCACCAGCTTCATTGCAATTCTTTAGATGTGCTTCAGCACCTCCATATCCTTCGTGTAGTGAGGGGCCCAAAATTGAGCACAGTAATCAAGATGTGGCCTCACCAGGGCCAATTACGGGGGGATGATCACTTCTCTGGTCTTGCTGGCTATACTGTTCCTGATAAAAGTCAGAAGGCCTTTGGCATTCTTGGCTACCTGGGCACACTGCTGGCTCATATTCAGTTGGCTGTTGACTGACACCCCTGGATTCTTTCCTACAATACAGCTCTCCGCTCACTCTTATGTACATGTACAAATACCTGAGTGAGGGGAGAATATAGAGAGGATGGGGCCAAACTCTTCTTGGTGGTGGCCAATGACAGGAAAAGGGGTAATGGGTTTAATTTGAAACACAGGAATTTCCATCTCTTTGTGAGAAAGAAATTCTTCCTTTGAAGGTGTCAGAGCCCTGGAACAGGCTGCCCAGAGAGGTTGTGAATCTCCTTCTCTGGAGATCTTCCAAACCCGCCTGGATGCCACCCTGTGCCACGTGCTCTRGGGGTCCCTGCTGAAGCAGGAGGGTTGGACTAGATGACCTCTAGAGATGTTTTCTGACCTCAACCGTTCTGTAATTTAATGGGATTACAAGTAACTTAGAATAGAGATGCATAGAGATGCAACTCCTTTCTTTCACAACTAAGTTTTCTTGGTGCATATTGACTGGCTAGCTTTCTGTGTTGTCTTCACTGTTATGGACTCCAGAGAAGGGTCTAAAAGCTGTGTTGTTAAATAACAAATCTTCTGACTCCATCTGGTATCTCAGTTGACTGTTCATCAAAATGAGATTTGGGATAAGAGTGAAGCTGTATTTTGGTGAAGGGCTGAAATAATTGAACTGCATGTGTGATTTCTGACTGGCATAAAAGCTTGTGAACATCTTGAAGATGGTAGTGCATTTCTTCAATAAAATCTTTTCACAGTCTCTAAGGAAATGAAGTCTTACTTAGGAACAAGTTTGCCTCTGTTCAATAAAGATGGGCAGCTGTTGCAGCAAACTTCATTGTGAAGCATGAATTTTGTGTCTTTGAACAAATTCTCTAAACTGCCTTTATTGTCAGAGGTGGAAATAAGCATTCTGAGGGTAAAATAATTTATTTAAAATCACAGAATCACAGAATAGTTGCAGTCAGAAGAGACCTCTAGAGATCATCTGGTCCAACCCCCCTGCTCCAGCAGGGACACACCCAGTGCACATGGCACAGGGTGGCATCCAGGTGAGTTTGGAAGATCTCCAGAGAAGGAGACTCCACAACCTCTCTGAGCAGCCTGTGCCAGGGCTCTGTCACCCTCACAGGAAAGAAGTTCTTCCTCACATGGAGATGGAACTGCCTGGGTTTCCATTTGTACTCAGTACCTCGGCCACCACTGAGCCCCTTCCTCCCTACAATCATTCCTCAGATACTTATACATATTAATCAAATCTTCTCTCAGTCTTCTCTTCTCTAGGCTGAACAGGCCCAGCTCATTTAATCTGTCTTCATACAATAGGTAATTCAGTCCCTTAATCATCTTTGTTTCTCATCACTGGACAATGGACAAAAAAATCTGTTTTTCTCTTTTTGGCTCTTAAGGGAATCTGCATGGTGGTTTTAAAGATGACCATTTATTGTACCTATATTGTATCTACAGTTGGACTCAATGATCTTGAAGGTCTTTTGCAACCACTATAGTTCTATGAAAAAATTTGAGAAGAACCAATTCTTTTTGAAGAACCAATTTTGAGAACAGCCAATACAATTCTTACCTAGAATATCTATCTATAATATCTATACAGAAACTTAGTGATAAAATAATTGTGCAGATGAGTATTGAAAAGTATCTTCAGCTTGATATTAGTAGTGATATTGCCAAGGAAACTCAATTTCTTTAGAGATTTTGGTCTCCGAAACTAAATAGTCTTCCATCTGCTGCTGTGACAGCTAAAGAAGAACAAGATGAAGTTGATATTTAGAGAATTTGTAAGGAGTAAGCTGGATTCTAGAAGGTAAATTCCCCCAAACTGGTAGGTGCTGGAAGTAGCAAAAGTATTACTTCAGAATAACAGTATTGTTAAGATCTTTACAAAACTGTTYCTGAAGATGAAGTTAATTCCTATCCTAAGGAAGTTCATTTTAGTATTGCTAATGGGCTATCTTACCTTAATGACAGCTATGTCTCCACAGCTTGTAGGCAGATTTGCAAAAAGGAAACAGCAATCTTCTTCCTGACTCAATTTTATTATAATGTTGTAATTGTTAGAGCATTAAGTATTTTGAAGAGCATTGAATGAGGAAGAAGGGTGATTTATGCCTGTCACTGAAATATTCATGGCCTTTGTCAGTTAGCATTTTTGTGTTTAAGCCTTTTTCCTTGACTAAGTATTTTCTTAAATATTGTAAGGGCTAGTTTGAGAGTGTGCGTGTATGTACTTTTTCCTTTCTTTAAATATGATGATGTACCTGGCAGAGGAAACACTGCCCAAAACAGAGAACTGCAAAGATTTATTGTTCTTCAGTGCTATTCTCTCCTTTTTGCTGTCAGAATCTGAACAGGTTTTAGACTGTTGGGTGATTTGATATTGATAACTTAAAGCCAAGAAGTGTCCAGAATTTTCATACAGATAAAAATGAGACACTTTGAAAGATAAAGTAAGTTTGAGAGATAATTGCAATTGTAAAGCAAACCTCAGAAAGAAGTATAATCTTGGAAATAGAAAAAATCTTTTTTTTTTTTTGCCTGTAAATATCTAACCTTAAGTCTTTACCTCTTAACACAGAAACTGTTCCTTTAACCACTTCTGAGGTGCGTATTGAGAAGAGAATTTGAGATTCAAGATTTGCAGTCACATTCAGCCTGAACCATGTGACTGCTGCTTATATTTGAAAATTAGGGTGTGCTTTACAGTGTGCTACACTTGTAGAATGACAGGCACATTCCCTTGAGTTTGGGACCATTATATTTTAAAATGGTGACGAAAAACAAGTCTAGTGCCACTAGTCACCTTCTGAAATCATTCTGAAAATTAGACTAAAGAGGAAGCAGACTTGATGAAAAGTGAGAAAGCAGATACTCTGTGCTGGTTCCAATTGTCACAGAAAAGGAATATAGTGCCTAAAAACCTGAGAGAAAACTTCTTCAAATAGTACCCCTACTTTCCCTAAACAACCCCTGGGACAGTGCTTATTGAAGTCAATGAGGCTTTTGCAGTCTGATCATTTTCTACTTCACTCTTTTCCAACTCTTTAACTTCCATGGTGGCATTATCCATTAGTTTGACTTGTGCAGTTATTGCACTGGAACATACGCAGTACTGATTGTGAATTCCCAGACCAATCAGCGATTGCTGAAGGAGAATTTTCTTATGCTCCCATCCTAATTTTGTGTATCATGTGTGGAACCCTGTAAGCTATGAATTCCCTTATTCCACTACACCCAAGACATCAGTTTCTAAAAACTAATATTTGTATTTATTTTCTCCGAGTAAGTGTATGGTCCACTGATAAAAGAGTAATGAATAAGGAATAAAAAGTAGATAGTATACTTGATTGCCATGAACTGAGGCAAATTATAAGAAGTGGATTAACTTCAGGTAAGACATCTTGCATGTAGAACAATCTGACTAACAAGGAGGAAGAAAAATGCATGCAAAGAAATAAGTTTATGTGCGCATATATATATATAAAGTGTATATCAATATAGTATCTTGATACATCAAGATAGATCAAATATATTAAGATAGTGTAAATGGTTTTGCAAGTGCATCTCTCATAATCCATGGAGCTTAAGGAAAAAGAGTTGTTTCTAGAGACAGTCTCAACATATCCAGTGTCTGTTGGTTTTCTTCAGGAAATTACTCAAGAGTAACTCTTGGTTGTGTTGAAGGAGCTCACATTTGGATCAGAAATGCCTGTATACTTGTGTCTAAATTGTGCTGATTGCTTTAATGCTTCCATAAATTATGGAAGAGGCCATGATCATTCCTACAGTAATTGCAATATTACACAATTGAATGAGGTCTAGCAAGAAGCCAAAATTCTTCTGTTTGAGGTTTGATTGTGTTCCTTTGTGACCTATGCCAAAATAATTTTTAAATAGAAACCAGGGAAATTGATTATACAGTATGTGCAAAATATGAACAGTAGACATCAACCAGTTTGTTTAATGAGGTAAAAAGCTTCATAGGTTGTCACTGAGCAACTTTTATTTATTTATTTTTATGAGCTAGGCTCTTAAACATAAAGAGAAACAACGGTGGATCTACAGCTTTGAGTCCTTATTCCAATCATCAGTATGAGTCAGGAGTCCTGCCACCAAACTCTACTTCACTCATTAAATAGCCTAGGCTGATGAAGCTGACCTGTCTCTCAAGCATGAACATCCTGTGTGATCTTGGCAAGGTATTTCTGTTTTTGACTAAGTATCTTGTTTTTGAAGTAGGTGTTTAGAGGTTAAATTCACCTAGAAAAGGAGCTTGGAAGTTTGTATCGTGTCACCAGTCACATTAGACTGGAGAGAAAGCTAGCAGAAAATTCTACCTTGGATGCTTGCTAAAAACATTAAAGTAGGTAGGAGAGATGCTATGCAGGAAAATGTGTGCTGATAGGGCATGACAGGTCTGTGCAACTTCAGTCTAGAGACCAACAGAGAACGTACTGATTTCTTTAGGCTAACAGCACGTTCAAGCATTAGTCACAACTGAGGATTGAGGGAGATATCTTTTGTTTTGGAATTAAAAGATGAAGCCTTGTCATAAGGAAGGAAAGAAGTGGAGTTTTTAACACAAAAGAGTGCATCTGTGTGTATGTGTGTTTTTATTATTATGTCTCTTTTTGTTGTTTTCTTGGGGGGTGGCGTGTTCTTTTGAAATCCTAGCAAAGTTGTTAGTAATAACTCTGGTAGTATATCTATCTCAAATCCGAAAAACCCTCCCTTATGAATTAGGAATAATTTAGCTAGGAAAAAGGTTCTACTACAGCATTGCTCTGTCATCATACGTAAGTCATATCAAAAAGCAGATCAAATCAAAGAATGTAAAACCTACCAATTCGTTGATATTTTTAGACTGTGCTTTTAGAGGTTGAATAATGATGAGCATGTCAAAGAGGTGTTGACCAGCATAGATTAAGATCATACAATGTCTAAACCATTCTCCAGAAAACAGACTTTCTAGTAAGCTAGCAAAGGTTACTCTGAATAGTTTCCTATTGTGCAGTGAAGAGATCCATGCAAGCTTTGAGTTAAACTGTAAGCTGTCTAGACTAGTTCATTCTGTGGGAAATGATTTAGTTTGCTGAGAAGTCTGTAATTTGCAGTGTTAACCAGCTAATCGTGTTTGTTTACTCTTTGCTCTCTGCTTAGTTGTAGTCCTGTCTATTGGCAGTACACAGGCAGAATTAAGAATTTGTTGGTGTCCTCGCAGCTACAGAAACAAATTTCTCCATCAAGTTAGGGCAATGCATTCTGAAGATGAATCATCATTTGCTACATAAGTCCCAAATCACAAGCAGCATGTAAATAAACAGTATCTTGCCATTTTAACAAGTGGTAACATTGTGCTGGGATGCATCACTTTGCAGAAAAGTCAGCCTGGATTTTACCAGGCACTTGAAAGACCTCCAGTTAACTATCAGTTTTGGTGCTACATCCTGAGAGATATAGGCCAGAGGTAGCAAAGCTGATGAGAAGGTAAACACTGAGCAAAAGAGTTGATTTTTTATTAACTAGAGGAAAACTCTGAGGAGAGGTGTCATCCTTCAGGTAGATGCAAGGTGTTGCTGTAGTGATCAAGGCAATGATATCATAGATTTAGGGCAGAGTTATGAACTAGAATTGGAGCAAAGGACTAGGCTAGAATTAAATTAAACTTTCCAGTGGCTACAGTAATTACCCAAGGAATTAGTTGTGCTTCTCCCCCGCCCAGATATGGGTGCATAACCACTCTTATGGGAAACTGTGCCATCTGTTAGGAATGGTTGGGATGCCTGTGGTCCTGTCATGGAGATGCTCCCCAGATGATCTTCCAATGTTCTGTGTTGTTCCTTTTTCAATTACTTGTATCTGAAAGAAGATCACTGCCACTGTTCACAGCCAGCTAGAAGGAAATTATTTTAATTCTCATCCCACAATAACTATCGGATAATAGTGCCCTTCTACCTTCTGTCACATACATCCCCAGTTATGAGATACTTAGTTTCTTAGTTTGTTTTCCAAGGTGTTAAAAATGTTCCATACATTTGTTATTCAAATCTTTATTCCTGTTGATTTTAGTTACATCTTAATACTACTTTTTACCTGCTAAGTTAAGTAAAATTATTGGCAAGTTTTTTTAAAAATCTTGATTGAAATAACTTGGCCACTCTCATCAAGAACTCCTCCTACAATGAAAGAGAGGATCAGAGCTGAAGGAAAAAAATACCTGTAATGTGGTGCTCAGAAATTAAGAACAATCTGTTTACTTGCTTGTTCACCTGAAAATTCAAATAATGAAATTAACTAGAAAAATGTATTGTGTAGATACATAAACTTAGTTGAATAATGAGTTTCACACCTCCCATAAACAGAGTACCATTTTTATTAAGGTAGGTAAATATTACCGTTGACTTACATTTGCCAGTCTGTATATGCCTCCATGCAATTTGGGGAAACAAAACGTTGTGTATAACATCTGACTAAGTTTTCTTACTATGACAAGGCACTTAGGATCTGGTCAGAGCCTCAATGTCAAATGCGTGAACCAGTGCTTAAAGCTTCAATGACTGAGGATTTAGCTTGTGTCATGGCATATTCGGGGAGCTCAGAAGCTGCTCTAAATTTCAAGTGCCAGAACTAGAAAACTGATTCCATGCTCCATTTGAACAATTTGAGAAAAGGATTTGGGCTTTATTTACTTCCATATGCCTTGATTCAGTCTGCTGAATGCAGCTGTTAAACCTTACATGTATCCCCTGAAATACTGGCTGCACAAGTAAGGATTTCATTTCTCTGTTTGCTTTGACAGCATGTATCTGGCAAAATTCTAGTAACAGAAATGTTGCTTTTAATAGTAGCACAGACAAGTATCTCTAGCATCTTTGTCAGCAAGTCCAACTGAGTAATGTGAAAACATATGCTTCTGATCATGCTCACTTGGTGAGTGAGACCGTTAAATTCAACTAAGGCTTACAAGGCCAAGAAGAGCACAAAGAAAGGTACAGGTAATATTGATAATAAAAAGTACCATAGCTTCTCAGAGTAGATACCAGACTTTCAGTCCCGGGGCCTTTAATGAATGCATGGACTCACTAAGACTGTCTGCTAAATTTCTAGCAACAAGAAGAAATCAAAGGCAGAACTTTATTTACTGCATCTTCCTCTGAAACCACTTAAAGGGTTGTTCAGTAATTAAAAATATTTGCTTTAAATTTTATATCGTAGATGGAGACTGTTTCTTTGTAGAAGCTTCCCCTTTGGCAGTAGGAGAGCTGAACGCTACCATTGGTACATTTAAAAGAGCAGAAAAGCTTGTACTGATTATAAAGAAGGGGAAGCATTCAAACAGGAAAGATCTGAAAGGCTTTTATGCGAATAAAAATTGGAATACATTGCTTTCCTGTCACTTACAGAAATGACTGCATTATGTACTCTTCTGCAGAATTTTATCCCAGTTTAATGTTATAGGCTGTGGAGGCCAGTGATAGTTCTTAAGTGGAAAAGCATATTCATGGGTCATTGGATGGATGCTAAGTGACTATGAAGAAAGCCTCTGCTTTTTATATTCTGTGCAGCGAGATTGAAAAAATGAGAGAAAATCAACCCTTCTGTGACATGAGACTGTTTCAATCTGAATTGTTTGAATGAAATATTTAATTCAATTATTGACATAATTAAAAATATAAAAGAAAATGCAAGTTTGGATAAGTTTATAACCTCTAAACACATTACAAAAATGCTGGTATGCATGCTTTGTCTCTGTCATCATATTACCAACTACGATATGCAAAATCTCTACATATATCAATATGAATATTTCCTTTTTTTAATGTTGAGGGGTAATATTCCATTTACTGTTACATACATGTAAAGCTAATTATTTGCTAATGGAAAAAAAATCTCCTGTTAGTTATAATGATGATAAGACTCTACAAAATGGAGAGACTACCATAAGATACTGTGTAATCTCTTTCTATATTAACTTTTCAATCTAGTAGAACTATTACACTGAAGAGATAATAAGTGAAGAAAATAATTGTATTTTGAGGCTCAAGTCTAACAACTTTTCATAGCAACAAAGGTTCTTTCCCTTTTCACCACGCACATCATACTCGTCTGAGTTGTTATGACCACATCAAATATTAATTATCAATAATTCAAGAAAAAATGACACTCTATAGACAACACTCTATAGAATTTGCTGAAACAAAGCAGAGAGATTCTTCATTGCACTTCCCACTTCTGAGATCAGTGGGATTAAGCCCAACTTAATTTGGGCTTTTAAAGACATTTCAACAACTGTTAAGGGGGGAGTGCTAAGTGTGCAACTAAGATTTAATATTTCGCTTAGCACTGTTATGTCACTTGTGTTCAAGCTAAAACTTGTGAATATGTACTTTAGTTAGAATTTGTTGGAAGAAGAAAGGTGAGGTAGTGAGGCAGGGGACACGTTTCTAGATTGGTTTGCCTTCTGCTAGGGTTCCTTACAGTAATTTTTTCTTGATTCCACACTGGTCTTCATGAAAACTAATTTAGCAGGGCAGAGCAGTGTCTTGTTTGTCACAGAATGACACACTCTTGTAATGTTTCATTAGAATGTTTCATCCTCCTTAGAATGGTTGTGTTCTATAGTGTTAATAGATGAGAGACGTTAATGCATACATAAAAGGTTCAAGTAAATCATGTGGAGTGTGAGTATAAAACTAGATTAGATGTTCAAAAGTATTAAAGCTTAAGACTATTTTTAAGTGAATTTGCAAGAATGAGTGTTTAGCTTTAAATTCAAGCCAAATCTACTTCCACAGTTTGAGCACTAAATCTTATACTGATTTCAACTGTGGTTTCATCCTGGCATAGTTTTCACAGGGTCTCTAATGGCTCACCAGTGAGGGAATGAGTTTGTATGAACTTAACACAAATACGTGGGTTGCTAGACTTTTTAGAATTTAGCCAGTATAGCCTAGTGGCTTGCCAGTTATCTCTCCCACCCTCCCCTTTAGCTGGAAGTGGGCGTACAAAGGACGAGCTAAAATCGACATTCACATGGAGTTCTGGCATTACTCTTGTTTGGCMTTAACTCTTTTGTGTGTATGGATACAATTTACTTCATTATCTTTTGTTTTTCTTGGTTGTCAAATACAGTGACAAATGTTTATTTTCAAAGATCATCTTTACAGTTTATATTATGACACATGTGGATGCATTAAAAAAATAAGCAGAACCAAATGATTTTCAAGACTACTTTTGTAGTTTTTTTAAGAAAAAATGTTCAAAGTGCTAACAGGAGTTAAGAGATTCAAAAAGTCTTTGTAAAAAAACATATGCAGCTTCTTATGTCCATGTCATTTATTACTAATTCAGAGTTCTACTCAAATTAATGGAATACTGAAAAAGAGTATTTCATCRCATGGATTCCAGAAGAGTTGTAGTGAGGGTAACTGTCCTTGTTAACAGGAGTGGAAGAAAAGGTATCTGAAACATGTGATAGCCAATTTTCGAAAGTAGTTGCTACTATTTGGAAATAGGGATATATGAAATACTTGCACAGAGGGTAGCTAGAAACTGGACTTCATTCTTTACCACATTCCTGCTTAATGATGATTGTAATCTGTGAATAATATGCATTGTTTTGGTCAGCAAGCAACTACAAAGATGTTCAGTAGAACAGTTAATGTTTTTTTCTTAAGGGGAAATGTCTCTTTACTCTCAGTTAATATTTTACACAGTTCTTTCCATAAAGAACAAAACCTAATGTACTTGTGGTTGAAACAATTCAGCAGCTCTCCTCTGACAAAATACTAGATTTTCTCTGTTTAATGTGTAGTTCAAACACAGGCCCATCTTTGTAAAAAAAATTTATTCTCACAAGAAAAATTGCTTTTTCCTGCAATTGCACTACTATGTTTTCAGTAACGAGGATCTCCTGTACTATGGGCATGCTTTTTTTTTTAACAATTAAAGTCAACTGTATCTTTTTTCCCCCCGTCGTCTGGTGCTTGCAAACTGGCAAAATTTAAGGATTTTTGTGTGAAGATGGTGATAAATCCTTGGAACTTTAGTTTTGAGAGGACCTTTTAGTTGAGTTCTTCTTTCTCATAAAGCCCAGACAAAATCCAATAGAGGAAAATCAATAAAAGCAACACTAGAGGACTAATTGGGAATGAAGCCTGCTGGTAAGCATGCAGCTAGTTTTAAAATAGACCACAGTATACTTGATGGCTTAAGTCAAGAATAGTCTTATTATTCAGTAGATTTTGTTGATTTACACCTGTCCTAAAGAGGACTGAATCTGACTGACAGCAATGGGTTTTAAATCTCGTGATATTTTATGTATTTGAATTGCTGGCACTAGATATGTCAATAATGTTTACTGGAAGCTGCTTTCTGCTCTGAATTTCAGTAAATTCTGTTATTTATCGTATTCAAACAGCTTTTGCAGTTTAAAATGATCGGCACTGGGAACAGAGGTACATGGGAACAGAGGCTTTGAAAAATCTAAAACCTCACTTACTCCCATGAAACAACCTTTTAAAGTGACAAATGGGAAAGCTGTGATTTATGACTTTGCTGAAGCCCTAACAAAGCTATCTTCCTGCTATCTTCTTTTGCTGTCATTTAGATACTACTTCTTTAGACTGTACAGCCTTTATGAGCAGTTGAAATGTGTTGTGTTAACCCTTTCCTGCTTGAGATTTCAGGGTATATCRGCATGTTCTGTATTGTGTTGGATGTTAAATACTCTAGAGAGAGTGAGAACTTCATGCGTGCTTCCCTAGCCCAAGCATGGCCATGAAAGTTATCAGCTAAAGGTGCTGACCAGCTTTTCTCTGCTCACAGTATGAATTACGAGCAGGATATTTTAACTGAATGCCACTGAAGTGTGACATCAGCTGAAGGAGTCACACAAATACTGTCCTGTTTGATCTCATGATATTTGAAGGATTCAACTCTTCTAGTCTATTCTAAGAGGGAGAGCGGTTAAGAAAGAAGCACTTGTTCATGCATTTGCTATCTTGCATAAAAAATTGYTAGGATTAACTGGTATTTCTACATGCAAGTCTTATATGATATAAAGCAGTTCTGATTGCATTTACCTAAATGAAATCTTCAAGACGCTTCCTTTTTGAAGAGGCKTGAAGGAGTCTGTTAGAGTTACCTATCACTCAAGGTACTGTGAAAGTCTTCACAAAAAAATGGCAAAGAAGGTGTGGAAGCTGCAGTGAGAAACAGGACAAAATTACCCCAAATGTTGAGCCAAATTTGCCTTATATCTTCTAGTTTAAAGCACTCGTTCTGATGAGTGAGGCCCTCCAGCATCCTATCAAATTTTCCCAGTTTCTGTAAAAGCCCCTTTCAAGGCCACTGAGAAAAACATAATGTAGTACAGGTTTTCTGTGTCATATCTGAAGTCATATCTTCATTCACTGCTTCAGAATGTCTTGGGATACTTGTCTGTGTAAAAATTTAAATATATAATATTCAACACTGATTCTATACTTTTACTACCAAATTCTGTTTGAATATTCTAGGAAGTGATTCCCTTTGCATTATTGTAGGTTTGATATGCTCTCCGACAAAGTTTTGAATATGATCCTTAATCGTGGTGCAGCTTTATTTGAGCTACTTGTTTATCATATAGCATCTTTTTTATGTTGTAGTTCGTGAATGGTCACATYGGTATTAATAACAAGTAATACAAAGTTTGTTAAATATTCTAAAGTAGCCTCTCAAAATCAATATACTGCAAGTTTTCTACAGCACTATGGGTACCTGTAGCTTCTCAACAAAATAAGAGATTTTTGTATTGAAAGTGGAAATTGAAAGAATTTCCCCAAAACTTGTGTATATTTGAATAGATGAACAACAGTAATTCAGCTTTGAGGAAATTCAGTTTAGTTTCCAGAGTTAAAAAAAAAAACTAACAAATTGCTGTGCTCTTGAAACTMTCTTTCTAGAATAGCCTTAACTGAAACAATTTTAAAACAACAATATTTGATATAGGAGGCTGCCTGTATTTAGACTGGCTGGGATAAATTTGTACAAGTCAAATAATCTTTTCAAAGCTGAACAGATATCCTTCAAAAAAGTTTRAATACACATAGTGCAGGTAAAACCTGTGTTACTAGTATTTCAAATGTTAAAGATGCTTCAGTGTTAATGTATGATTTACCTGAGGATATATACTCTTGTTAGATAAGAAGATGGAAAATAAGGCATCAATACAGAATATGTTTCACTGTAATCACTACTTTCCCTGTTTTTTTTTCTGAACTTTTCCAATTATCTTCATCACACACCTCTTAGTATTTTAGTTTTAAAAGGATTCAAGCTGTCATTAGGCTGAGTGAGGTTTTCAATCAGTTAAGTATAAATGTAGTACCTCAGTAAAAAGGATACTGAAAAATAACTGTTTTATTTCATCCTTGACTTTCATGTAAAGGCTGTTTTCAACTTTGGTTAACAGCCATTAATGTGCCTCATACTACATGAAGATGGTAGTTGATCAAACAGCGTTTTGTTTTGCTCTATAGGGTTCCAGCTGAGTGTTTATCATTTCTTCTTAAAGAGCAGAAAAGAGCTCATCATTTTGCTTTATTTTTGACTTCTACTGTATGTTGGGGCTGGAACAGTGATTTAACATCTCAGATTTGGTAAGCACTGATAYTCATGCAGTTATGTAAGTAAATAGTATGGCAAAGTGCATGCACAGTTGGATTCAGTGCTTTAATGCCTKGGCTATTATGCCAGTAATGAGAATATCTGAAGCAATATAGCATAAAGGATTGAGACACAGTATTACTTTGTAATCAGTAAGCTGCTTTGTAAGTGCAGGAGTGTTGTCAGTTTTTCGAAAGTTTCAAAAAGCATATAATGCTAAAGAATATAATCACATGCAGCTTTCACCTAAATAATGTATCACAAGTAATGCATTGATGGGACTTATGTGGCACATGTACAGGTAGGGAGCCTGAAGATTAAGTTATATAAGTTTTTCATTTCAAGGTCTGGCTGTTTTGTTTGTGTATTATTTTCAAGAATTATGAGTAATACATCTCCTAAGCCAGAGCAATTGGAATGAGATTTCAGCAGCTTAGATCATGGAAATGTGTCACAGAATAAAATACAGTATCAAGTGAAGTGCCTCATCAGAGAAGGGCTGAATAGCAAGAGCAAAGCAAAAGCTCTGAGTCAGGGAAGTAAGTAAAATACCTGGAAGAGGTGATGAGGATACCAACATGAATAAACTTAGAAGATAATTTTCTACTTAGCAAATGATATGCTTGCTGATCAGCAAGTTGTAAGTTATACTCTAGTAAAATCTTGCAGCACTTCTTAGAGACAAAGTGGCTAACAACTTTGGAGTTAATACACAAAACAAAACAACCTTTCTTGACAGAATCTTAATAAAGTGGCAGAAGTGTTTGCCACCTTTGTGAAGATGGCAGAAAGATGGAAGTAGCAAGGGAAGAACTTTTTAAAAACAGGCTAAGATTTGGAAGACCAGTGACACTGTTTTGGCTGAGTGGGAAGACGCTTTTAGCAGTTCCTCTGTGAAGTGATTTGATAACAGTGAGGCCAGAGCAGGATTTCAATAAGCACCCAAGAACTGTCTGACATGGGTGGATTTGCCCATGAGAACCAGGAAATTCCTGATTTTTTCATCTTTCTCATCAATATGTGGTTGAATTTCCAAGAAACAGGATGATGTTACGGAAGTGAGCTAGCCAGCCATAAAAATGCAATCACCACAGCAACTATTTTGAGAGACAACCTTTCCATAAGGAAAGGCAATTTCATTCAATAATTTTATCAACTTCARGTAGTTAGAGCTCAGTCTAGTCTGTGTTTCTCCTCCAAAACAGCCCTTGGAAATCTTCAAGGATTTTAAAAAGCTAATGTGTTTCTCCATTGTAGTTTCTAATGTGTAAGTACTTTCATTTCTGAATGCTCTTGGACAGTCCTGGATGCTGAAAAAAACATCAAGRAAGAAATAAGGGTTTTGGTAAACCCCAGGAAAATCCAGACTGAACTACATGTTCTTTCTAAGGGTTGAACTCATTTCAGAATTGTTGCTGTACCTCAGTTCCTTCTCTATATTAGAGGGACAGCAAGTAATTTCATGTGACTAATTTTCCTAAACACACTGCAAACAGTTGGTTCAAAAATCTTTATCCAATACTTTTGTAAAATACCTCAACAATGTCATTTCTCCTCCTTCAAGAACTTCTTACTTGCTTTTGAAAATGGACACCTATTTGACTTTGAAATGCTTAGGTATAGCATATAAGTAATCCTTTTGCAATTCAGAACTGGATGTATTCAATTAATATCCTTTATTTTTGTCTATTTCAAGTTTGTTCTGCTGGTTGTATGTTCCCCATCACTGAACTGATCCACCGTGACTCCTCTTCATTGCTTAAGAGGGATTTTCATGCTAAGCCTTTCATGTATCAGAATGAATAACTTACATTATCGTGTAATATTGGATTTCACATAGCAATAAAGGCTGGTAGAAAACAAACTAGGATATCGGTCTCCTGGCAAAGCAGTTGCATAACTCTTTATAAAAATGAAAGCTTTAAATTTATCATGTTTCTTTCTGTAACTTAATTCTTTGCTGGCTTCAGATGTTATGTGTAGTAAGTCCAAGTGTCATTAGTCCTGAAAACACTTTGCATGGCCTGATGGTGATCCGGGGAGATGAAATCCTATGTTTGGGGTGTGAATACTCCTTTGCCTAATGGGAACTGGAAGAGGGAATGGTGCCCTAGCCATTCCCTCCTGACCAGTCTGACAGATGCGTAAGGAAAATCATGCAAATATTCATTTTAATACCCTACTTATGTTCCTGTGTTTTCTTATAAAGCCTGAAGGAGCTGTGGTGTTGGTTTAATTTTCCAATTCTCTCTGGCTTTAAGAGAAATCAGGAGCCTATTTSTCTTGCTCAGTAGAGCGTTCTGTGGTATGATATCACACAAGCTCTTTAATCACAAAGTGTTTTATCCTCACTAGTAATTTGGAGGGATTTTATAGCAGGTTGTATTCAGAACAGTCTTACCTGGTTTGCATGTACTAAGACAGTGTGTATTTAGTGTATTTTTTTTAATACTAGGGGAAATTTCGAACAACTGGAAGGAAACAAAGTATACTGTTTCTTTCTCCGTAGAGCAGTAGGAAGGCATCAAGTAGTGATATGGGTAGAATATATGAATTGATTTTTAAGGAAATTGTAGAATGATAATCAGCATATTCTATGGAAAATAAATCTTGGCAGATMATTGCTACAGTTTGTAGCTAGTTGATGCTCATGAGACAAGTTACCTCACCTGACAATAAAAGCTAAGCATAYTACCAATCTAATACAAATTAGAGTAATTAAAAACTGTTACCTGATATAATGCAAAAATTATTTTCAAGGATGGACTTATTCAATATGTGGATTCATAGATCCTGCGGTGTTGGATGTTAAGTACTTCTGTTGAACATGCAGAATTTGAATGAAATTTTAGCTAGTTTTATCAGAGGTCAGACTACTGCAATGTTTCAGCTTTTAGGATATAGAAATCTGAGTTACAAATATTTGGTTAAATTCCTTGGCCCAGCAAATAACTTGTACAACAATGCAGTTATTATTTTCCATATTCCAAATCCAAACWCCAGTAAAACTGACTTCTGCCTTTGCTTACCTGCACAAGTGTATTTGAAGCTTCTTCTTCCTTAAGTATTCAAGGCTTTTGAATTTATTATAGTTTAGAGAACTGGGAAGGATGATAGGAGTTGTTTGAGAAAAAGTGCTTAAAAGAATTGCAATTAGTATCATTATGCCACAACACACATGAAATGCTAAATGAATCTTTTAAATGTTTGTTTAAGGCTATTTAGGTAAAGCCAGATTCAGTCATGATTAAAGATGCTCTGTGTCACAATATTTAAATAACTTTGCAGAGCAAGTAGTCCTGGATGCTGGCATGTTGATTCCAGAGTTTTATGTTGTCATGCTTGTTTGACTTACAGCATGAATAAGTAATGATCGCTTCAGGAGTGTTTGTGAATGAATGCCTTGCTGATAAAAGGTAAAAGTAGCATTAYGCTCATTCAAGTGTGCTTATATCATCTCACATAGTACTTTGTCTACAATGTTAATAACCTATGGCAGCCTGTTAGGCCTTTGCACRTCAGAAAATGTGCATGTGGTCTTACTTATATCAAGTATAATCATTTAATAAGTTACTCAAGCAGGGATTGCTCAGTGGTTTGCAAATAAGACTACCTTTAAAGGATGAATTTCTATAAATAACGCAACTCATGAGATCTTTTTCTCTGTGATTTTCATGCTGTTGGTGCCTATTGATTTCCATAGTGGAAATGGAGGTTTCCACCTCCTCTGTGCCTGACCATGAGTCCATRCTTTAACCCATAGGGCTGCCACCCAAGACTGGGGAATTTGGGTGGCTCTGGCCACTGTCCCCAGCATGGCTTGCCTCTGTGGAGGGTATGGGATGGGCCTGGTCTTCTTGAGGGATGAGCTGGCCCTTGTTTGTGCCCATGAGCTGAGGTTCAGCCCGGCTGTAGATCTGGTGTGGGGGCCTGCAGCTCCCTCCACCTGATGAGGAAAGGTGCTAAAACAGATTTACTGCCCATAAGACTTTTCCCTTTGCCTGATGGGGTAGGATTTGGCCAGAGGATGCCAATGTAGTAACAATGGGCRCTGGGAAGGACAGGAGGATGGACGGCATAACTGCGCGAGGACAGGCAGCTGAGGAGACTGGGCTAACAAGCAAAGGCCTGAACTTCATATTTGACAAAAAGCTCCTAAGTGATGGGGGAAGCTATTGTTGATATATGTAGTCAATTAGTGTGGAAATTAATGTGTTCCTTCCTCCTTTCTCTTTAGTCTAATTTTGRCAATTTGATTTGTGTACATTTCTTTTGAAGAGCAAAGCTAAMTCTTAATCTAAGAGCATGCTGCAAACCAAAATGATTGAACAGCTTGTTTTAAATTGACGGCAAAATATTTGTAAGTGCTGAAATAAGATTTTAAATAGTGACTTTATAAATGAATCATACAATGTCTATCTTCTAAAGAGCCTACATAAATGTTGATAATGTGATTGGAGCTCCTCAGAGTAGCTTGTAATTATATAAAGGCAGAAACTATTAGCCAGGGCTTGTCTTTTAAGAAAAGGCACCAATAAACAAATGGTCAATGAACTAGGCAGTTAGTGGCATCTTTGCCAGCAATGCCAATAGCAACAGTTTTCTATATGTAAAGAAAAAAGGATAGGTGCTCAAAATACATCATTTTTTTTTTTTTTCCTAAAGAGTTAAGCTAGATGGAAGTCTAGGTTGTGGGGTTTTTTTGTTTGTTTGTTTGTTCTTTTTTTTTAAAAAAAAATTTTCCCCCCACCCCTTTCTATTGCGGAAGTCTGTCCTATTCATGTATTTTAGAGACTGGTAATAGTAATTTTCTTTTTCTTGAGCAGGAGGGAAAGCTACTTTTCTGACTCAAGTATATTGTGATTGTGGTTTCCTCCTTATGATGCAAAGACACAAAAGGTGGTCTTTGGCYATCACTCAGAGAAAATAAAAGAAAAGCACTAGTGCAGTAGTTATTTCTGTGCCTATATGCAGCTTCTGTGGTTGATGGAGTCTGCAGCTTTTGTCTGCTCAGTATGGAATGGTGCTAGGAGTGTTTCAGCTACACAGAATACTGTTTTGGTTTTTGGGACAGAATAATCAGCATAACAATTTGTTAGTCCCTGTGTCACGGTTCTATGCCACTGTCCTTCCTCATACTCAAGCCCGAAGGAAGTGGATGAACTTCTAATTTTTACTCTGAACTGCCACAGCATGCTTTGAATTTTGTCTGTGTTTATATATTGCCAGAGTTATTGTCAAATAAAAAAATTGTCCCTAATGTTGAAGGAAGAACTTTATTAAAACTTTATCTTTTTGTATTTGTTTGTAGAAGGTAGCCTCAAAAAGCAACAGCTGAAAAAGCAATATTCAGCGTAACTGCTACCATGCGCATCAAGAGCCCTTAGATAAAGGGCTGCTGAAATCACAGGATAGCAACGGCAGGAGAGCAACAGCCCTGCAGAGTAGAGAGGAGCTCCAGCAAAGCAGTGTTGCAGGGGGTCACTGCCTAGGGGGGCTGCTGAACTGGCTTGGAGGAAGAGGTCGTCGGGCTGGTGTGGACAGGCACAGGTAGCAGGAACTTGGTGGGGTCTTCCCGAGCTGAGGTTTAGGCTGGGTCAGGAACTGAAACCTAGAGCTGGCCTTGGGTTGTTAAATAGAAGATGCTACTCTTTAAAGACTTTTTTTTTTTTTTTTTTTTTTTTTTTTTTTTTTTNTTTTTTTTTTTTTTTTTTTTTTTTTTTTTTGGTAATTCAGAGCATTGTGCATGTTTCTATTTGTAAAGGTTGCAACTAGTAATGCTAGGGGATGACGGGAGCATGAAACTTAAGGTTTTATCCTCCCATACTACAACTCGTACAACTCGAGGCTTGAAAAGGAGCAGAAGGACCATTTTAAAAAATATCAGCTGTGTAGAATATTTATAAAAATGTGTCAAATCCTAGCTCCATTTTCTTTTCACCACATACGATGAAACAAATGGGTTGCTGAATGTATTATGCTGCCACTTTTTCTTCTCATCAGTAATGGATATTCTCCCCTAGATGCAGATCTGATGATGGGATGATACCTGTGCTAGCTGGGAAAAATGAGAGCTTTGGGTGGTAGAAAAAGCCATTAAACATGATTTTTTTTTTCCTCTCGCTGATGGTATACCCAGGTCTCCAACTTTAGATTGAAAGACAGTAAGCAATCTGGGGAATATCAATGCTTGATTTTTCTAGCTAGAAACAGGGAAAGCATTGAAGAGTGTGGCTTAAATAATATAAATAATAAATATTCTATAACYGACCCCAGAAGAAAGCAATGTGGTTATAGCATTTGAAGAGTTGTATGATCTCCGTCTCCTCCTTTGGAGCTGCCAGTGATTTTCCATTCAAACAAGAACTCTGTTGTAAAATCTTTTCAGATGAAAACCCCTGAAATGCATTTCCTATCCCTTCTCCAGATCACTTTCATTAGTGATCTCAACACAATGTTGAATCACTTCAGCTGACAGGTGTGGCAATGCCATAGGGTTTAGAAAGGGGAGAAAAATAACAAAAGAATCTCAGCTCATTATTGGCTTTTATCAGCTGTGATGCAGAACAAAATGTCACTGGTTTCAGCTATGTTTGCACTCAGTCTGATACCGCTTCCCACAAGACATCTGCTGGGAGATTTAATTTTGTCACACTTGTAAGTGTTTTTACCAGGGGAAAGCGCTGAACGCTCACAGTTAATGATAGGACACGTCTGCTGTCCTGTTGTCAGAAACATCTCCTATCTAGACCTAAATATTTTATATAAACTTAAATGACAAAGACTTAATTTCCACAGCATCTATGTACAGCAGTCTAGCAAMGGGTTAAACATCAGTCATATTTCCCTACCTAGATTATGTAGAGTAATTTGCTACTCGCACTGTAAAACATTTCTGCTGGCCTCTCTTGATAAGAAGGAAGGTGGGAGAGCACTAAAAGGCAGAGGAAGGAGCAAATAACCAACACTGAAGCACAGCTTTGTTCCTCAGCAGTGTGTGGGTTACACACTGCAAGTGATCCTATTTATCAGATTAAAAACTGAATGAGTGTGCAAAGGTGAAGAAAAGTTAATGCCAAAGGAGGAAAAAGACTTTTGATGACAGAGATCTTTCAAAAGAGATGAGAAGYAATTTGAAAAAAGAATCAGCCAAAAAGTCCATCAGGGAACCASCCATGCTTTTAAGTGACCCTGTCCCCCGTCTCTTATTTTTGAAAGCTTGCCAACTGGAACATTTTAAATTATTGTTTATACTAATTATAAATTGGTTTTCTTATTTTTAATTTTAGAAATTTGGATATTTGAACACTGAGCTCCAAATAGCTTGAAAACTGGAATGGTTGGAGTAGAAAATAAAACCACAGTCAAGTTAGTTTCTCCATTCTATCCTTCTATTTAAATCAAATGATGATTCCCTTTGCCAGTTAACAGCTATATCAGGGCAAATACAGAAACTTTGTTGCTAGTACATGAATTTCAGAGGCCATATCCTTTTGACTTGGTCATTTGTCTTTCTCTCATAAGGGCATCTGGGTATCTCAAACTTGAGTCCAGACACAATGTGCTTGGCAGGTCCAGGCTGCAAGAGTTATTTTTGGTCAAGTCCTATGTCAGCAGGCTAGAGGGAGATGGGCACCGTGCACTCTCCTCCTCAGTACACAAGGGCCCTGCCAAGGATATTAAATCTCCCAGGAGCATCCCTGTGTGCTGCAGAAGGATCTGTCCTGTAGGGTGGGTTGAGTAGGAGGTTCCTGCATCCCTCCCTCTCAGATGAACTGCTCCAGTCAGTATTTAGCAGGAGAAAAAGAYGGTGCTAACAGCTGAATGCTGCTGAAGCAACTTGTCTTCACAATAAAACAGGGCTTCCAAATTGCATTTGTTCTTTTGTGCTATTGCCCTTTGATGGACTGATGAAAGTACTCAGGTTCCAAAATAATGATTTTACTTGATCTTCAAATASTAAGTGTTGAGGAGAGTTTAAAGCAGAAATCTAAACCCAAGAAAACAGAAGTTTGAAAACAGCAATTATTCATCTCTTCTTCTTTCAAGTGTGTGCATGCAATTAAGGCAAAAGCAAATGGAAWCATGTCATCTGTTCTCTAGAATGGAACAAATCTCACTTTATTTATTTTTTGTTCCACATCTTTTGTTTTACAAAACTGGAGGTTACATCCAAATTAAATTGTTTCCCACATAATCTTTTTACATTGTTAGTAATTCATATTAAATAACAACCTTTAAATAYGAAAAATCACCATATCCAAGACTACTCTGTTAATGTGATGCTTTGCATTGTCGTATGGTCTGCCTTGGAATGAATTCTTACTTTGATTTTTTTTTTTGTTTATTGATTCACTTTGTTAACTGGAAAGATAGATGTATACTCTTTCTGGTAGAGACAGAGCTGGAGGTGTTTAAAAAAAATCATTTTGTAATGACTAAAAATCAAAGATGTTTTGCAAATCTAGATACAGTAAAACAAAAGAAATGAGTTTGTTGACACTTGATTAAATGTAGCCTTTTCAACTCCTCCTTGTCCTTCCAGCCCCCTCACTCAAATCCTGAGCTACCTTTGTGTCTCCCTAGAGCATGTCATGGGTAAATAAAATAGCATTTTTCAATCCTTGGGTTTTTTTCTATGCCTGTGTGTTGATGGGTAACCAATTTTAGATTTGATACTGTTAACTTCATATTCCTGGTAAGCAAGCCAAGTGGTTGTTTTAAACTTCGTGCTTTGTTTTGCTTAGTTACTTCTCACTCATGCTTTTTCAGTCAGAGTTCAGATTAATTAGTGCTTGTGCACCTGGCATGATGAGAAGGATCATTACATCCACTGCCGCATCTCTAGGCAGTTCAAATGATCTGATGCTAGGACCGTGTGGTGTTTATAAGCTCACACAGGTATTCTGCTGTTTTATGGCAGACGTATCATATTCCTTTTCACTTTTTTTCTTTCTCTGCTTCTGTGAAGGTCTTCACACTCTCCACTAATCTTGACAGAAAATCCATGTTGTTATCAGTAGTGTCACATTTTGCAGTATCTAAATGTGCRGTAATTGGTCTATAGCTTCCAAAAATCTACTTATTTGTCTGTTCAAAGTTTAAACTTTTACTAGCTTTATAAGGTTACAGGCCTGGTTTCATGACAGTTTGGACTCTCTGTTCATGATGCTTGACATGATTACCAATAACCTTTCTTCCTTCAATGGCTGGACACAGAGCCAGCCCAAGGTTTCCTTTATTTATTTATTTATTTATCTAGTTATTGCAAGTTGAACTCTTTTTTCCTGCTTTACAAGCCTACTGGCAATATTTCATGGCAGTTAGAACTCCCTCATGGCAGTGTCTGCTGATAYGCTCTTGATCCTAGTATTTCCTTGAAGTAGGGGGTTTAAGTTTTATGTACTTGGGAGCTTTTTAATGAAGGAAGCCCCAGCAGGGTGCATCTTCTAAGGCTCTGTCTATTTGTCAGGTAAAGTCCATGTGAAAGCTCTTCTCCTTACCGCAGTCCTCTTCCTGTCCATGTTAAGTACCTACACGTTGGCTGTAATGTTGGCTTTTTTAAACTCCTTGGAGGGCTGCACTCCCGGTCTGTAGCGAGGACAAGACAGTAAGGGACRGCTGAGGTGCTCTTTGTGAAGCTCTCCCGGACAGACTGTTGTGGGGTAACTGCTACTTCACAACAGAACAGGAGACAGTTGTCTCTGAGACCTCTTCCTCTTGGTGCCTGGGGGTGACAAGCATTAAATTCATCCAAGGGAAATGCTACAGCTGCCACTTCTTCTGTCCAACAGTATCTGGTAGGATTGCTCCCAGCTAGGAGCAATTGGCTTGGCTGTAGAAGAGCAYTCCCTGTCCTCAGTACTAGCAAAGCTCCAGGTGGGGCTGGGAGCATTGTGCTTGGTTATAGATAGGGACTTTGACCCCTTTGTAATGGGGAGATGCTGCAGCGATCTTGAAGCATTSCTGTGGAGCTGGACCAGTGAATTGACATAGGAAGACACCATCTGGAGTGAATACAATAACATTAATTGTAATTTCTCTCTCACAATCCAGTTATGGTACTTGCAGCTTATTTTATGCATTTCAATACAGCATGCCTTTCTGCTGGGAGGTCTGGCAAATAATACATCAATGCATCTGATCATACCTGCCAAAAGGATCTTGCTGTGCTTTATCCACAGTTCTGGTTAATTCTTTTTGACAGTGGGTACCAATTTTGCATGACAGGTGTTTGCTGCTTCAGGTTGTCTGCCCTGACTGAGGTGTGTGCTGCCAAGAAAGGTATTCAGCATAGTGGAAAAACCAGTAGTGAGTAGGTCAAATGTCCAGGCTAAGTCAAATGTAAGGTTACCTGTGGTCTTGCWGATACTTACTGCACTTGGAGAAATAATCCCTGATATAACTGTGGCACATTCAAAAACAGAGAATCATGTTTGCAACACAGGCTGAACTTCGTAATGTGTCTAGTACTCTGCAGCTTGCAGAAATGTACTTTCTATAATGTCAACAGCATTTGGGAACAAGAAAAGAAATGCTGATGGGAGTTTAGGCATCAGGTTATGGAACATGCTGGACAGATGGATGACTCAGAGAAAGAATGAATTTCTAGTTGATTCAGATTGTGATTGTGACCCTCACACAGSGTGTCAGATGCTCCAAGGATTAGTCTGAACTCTGCTAATGTGGCACAATCTTTGACAGGTAATGATGTTCTCGAAGCAGAAATGCTGTTCTGAAATGCAGTCAGATTAACCTGCTGTGTACTCGCTGGGGAGGCTGGAGCAGTGGGATGGAACTACTAAGGGCTGGTGCATGTGCTCTATAGTCAGTCAAGGTAGTTCATCTTTGTTGTCTCTAGGTCTTCTTTATCAGCCACATTAGTGTTGCACCATGTCCACTACGTTTATGTAGCTCTACTGATGTGACAGAGGACACTACTGCTTAACCTAGAGGTTACCAGCACTTAGTGCCTTCAGGGAAGTAGTTTTCTTAATGAAATGATTGTGTTTGATGTGTCCTGTATTTGCTCTAAACACAAAAGATGCTTGTGTGGTGACTGGACTTGTATTCCAAACCTGTACTGAACCRAAGGCCCCCAGACCTGGTTTACGTGGGTCCTGCTGGAGCTCTCTGCAGGCTCAGAGCTTGGGGAGCTGCCCCTGCCCAGCGCTGCGTCGCTGCAGCTCGCTGCTGCTTACCCCATGCCTACAACAGTGTTCACCACCAGTCCGTTAATAAACTTGCTTTCCATCTGGTCTTGTAAACTCGGAGTCACGCTCTGTACCAGGAAGCTGGCAGGCTGTTCCCCAGCAGGATTGTGGCAGTTAAAACTGGCACGCTCTTGCAAAACTCCCTGTCACAGCTCAGAACTGAATGTGGACAGAGCCATTCCCAACGTGTATTTACAATGATTTGGAGCTAAGGGAGTTTGTTAGCCTGCCTGTGGGCTCTTTTGTGCCAGTTGGCATGTCTAAKTTATGTCCATGGGAATGTCTGATTTACTACTATAGGCAGAGCATTTTTTCCTGTTAAAATCATAAACCTTTCCTACTAAAAATAGTGACTTAAAGGTCAACATATTTTCAGACTACCTGAGACTCCTCTGAGAGATTAAACTTATCTTTTTGACAAGTTGGGTGATAGGTGTGTAAAACTTTCATGTTCTCTGTGACAGGAAAAATCTTRGGCTGAAGACACTGCAGTCCCTAAAGGGTCATATTTTCTGACTTYTGATTTCTCTTGCAGTTGAACATGTGGCATATATGTTCTTTCACTGCAAAAAAGTGCAGAAAATGACTAATCTGAAGATATTCTGAAGATTAAATTCTTCAGGAAACTTTCAGATGAATCTAGCAGAAACTGAAGAATAAAAGATGAATCTTTGGCTCAGAATGTCTTCTCACCCAGCTCTAAGATTTGCTGCCGTTTCAAAATATTGAAATAAGTSTGCAGTGACACTATTTTCTGCTTTGCAGATTAGGGAATTGCCATAGCATGGCATCGTAGTAAGTACCGCTGTTTTGCTGCATTTTGATTTCTGAATGTATTGGATGAAAAAAAAGGGTGACTACTTRGAAAGTGATACAAAGCTTCCAGTATATTCATGGTCCTGCAGTCAATATATCTCTTGAGACATGAAGAGCAGCCTGATGGCATGCTGCTACTGGAAGGTGCATGGCTAAGCAGAGMATTATGGCTTTCTGCCCCTCCAAAYAGGAGGGTCAGGCGGTGACTTTAKTTTTTTATTAATTTTGTGCAAAGACTGTTCAGCATTTCAAAGCAGCTTCTGGCGAGAAGAATGCTTCTGCTGGGCATACTTTCTTTCCCCTCACTTCAGTGCAGTTAGGTATATCATTTTGTTTGTTTCTCACAACTCTGAAACTCATGGGGTTTCTGGGTCAGTGTCTGTCAGGTACATTGCTCGTGACGTTGCAAAATAGAGCAAATGTATTTATGCTGCTAGCTGGAGATGATATTTTCTTTTTACAGTTTGCTCAAATTTTGCTCAGTTTAAGCTAGTGTAGGGATGGGCAGCATTTACAGATGGGGAGATGTTATTCACCGAAGGGTGGTGCGGTGGCAGCTGGAGTGAACATCAGACACGTCTGAGAGTAAAATCCCACTGTGTTAACTGTGGGGTGGCTTTCTTTTTCTGTGTGGAATCCACACCTTACACACACAGCAGGTATTTTATGCTTTCGCTATCCTGAGTCAGGTGGAACCATTTAYGGGCATGGGCCACATGAGCACGCTTTTTGAACCCAGAGAGGAAAAAAGAGGAAAAAAAAAAAACCAAGAGAAAAATAAGCCTGAAAGACAATTACTTTGACCTGCACGTAGTTTGGCAGTTGCTGGACCTCCATTTAGTCTTTTGTATAACTTATATGTGCTCTTTCTTCTTGCCTCAGTTTCCCTACTGTGCCTGCCAGCCACTTTAATGTGTGCTGCGGTGTGGGTGGTGGTGTGGGGAGAAGTCAGTGCTCAGCCCCTCTTCGCAGCACTTTGTTCTTACAGTGCTGGAGTCCTGCATGGTGATGCCTTTGTACATTGGATTTAAACATGCAGGTAGTTAGTACAAAGGCAAAAGTGATTAGGTCATGAAGTTGAACCTGCTGGGGATGGGGCCCACRTCCTTCTCTACCGCTACAGGTAAATATACCTGTAAGACTTTGTCTCTGATATYGCTGCAAATCTGAAATGCTCTCCACAACACACTGTGTACCTGTAGCGTGCCTCAACTCGCATCATTACAGAAAGGCTTTCTCTGTTTATAAATAGATTGTCCGGTTTTCATCCGTCTGAAATATGAAGTTCTCATTGTGCTTTTTATGTGTTCCTCTTCAAAGACTACCCTACATCACTGTTAAAGTGAAATGTGTATACAGAGAAAGCATGATTTTTTTTTTCRTAAGGAATTCTAAATAGGACTGCCAGAACATTGAAAATTTGTTATAAATGGTTATACAAGTGGCACCTTCTTTTCAATACTCCTTTAATAAAGAAGTACTATTGGTTCTTTAAAATACATTAAAGAAGGATGAAAAAAAACCCCACAACTGGAGACAAAAATGAAATTAGGAGTCAGGATTGTGCTACCATTTTGATTTGAGCAAACGCTTCATAAACTTCAAAAACATCAGCGTATGGTCTTCTATATAATGTTCCAAACATGTATGTGTTTAAAGATAGTAAAAAATACTTAGGATTTCTCTGTAGATGATTGAGAGACTGCTTCTCTAAGGTTTGAATGAATATTTCTTTTCATTTTTGACTAAATCTGGTGAACTTCAAAAATGGCAGCTTTCCAAGCGAGTAGCCTGAGGGGTTTAATACAAAGCATAACAAGAACAGGCAAAACTTTGCCCATTTATGTGAGATCATTGGAAAGGTCTATGTAGTACTGAAGTATGTTGTGATTGTAACTATTTGTGTTAGTCCAAATATTTATATAATGCACAACTGTGAAAGCCTGAGGTGATAAGGAGAGAATGAATGCATGATTTTACAATAAAAGTGTTCATTTCTTTGCTGAGCAGATGAGGTCTGTATGGTTTTAGGAAAATTATCTTCAAAATTTCAGCAAGATACATGGAGTAAGCAAACATTTGTTCCTTCTCTCTTAATTCATGCTTATTGTACTTGTCAGCTGGCCATAAATGTAGAACACCACCAAAAGCAGCATTTGTAATTTCTATGTTAATTCTCCTCTATGAATTGGAATGAGCTTTCTCATCTTCAGAATAGTCCTAGACACCAATCTGAAAGAAGAGATAAGTCAGTGCTGTGAACTATTTAGACACGGCCCCGTGGCTTGGGGCACATTAGCATTCCCAGGGTGTAGGAAACAAGTCAGTGAATGAAGGGAATTGTCTTGTGATGTACAAAATTCATGTGTGCTTTAAATGTAGTTTCACTGCAGAGCTATTTTCTCTGTTGCTGTGTCTTAAAATCACTAACCAATACCACAGAACAAATAYGTCTCAAAAATAATTATTTACTTACCATTCACTGTTAGAGCTTTAGGATTTTGCATTTTAAAATTTCTTTTCTTTTGCTGTTATGATCTCCAATTTGACTGTTTAGATGCCAGCATAGGTCAGAAAATGAGTTCTTATATTGGCAAACAGAATATATTTTTAAAATACTATTTTCAGCCAGAAGGGAATAGAATACCAATTGACCAGAGCTAAAATCAAAGAAATATAAACCCAGAATTATAATCTCAATTTGAATTAAACTAAACTTTTGCAATTGAAACCTAGAGACGGAACTCTTTAGCAGTTCTCCAGATAGATTTAATTTATGACACTGTATGGTCCTTACATAACCCTTATGTAAGGTGCATAGGCTCTCCCCTCAAATTCACATTTACTAGAAATTCCCATTTTATTTTGGACATTCCAAGAGAGATGCCTGAACTTCAAAGGTCATCTTAATGTCACTATTTATATTCATCTGAGTCAAAATGTCCCCCTGAAAATATAATAATAAAGCAGTGAAATAGATCAATGATTGTGTCAGGAAACTAGAATTTAGATGATGCTCTGAGTAGAGAGGTTTGACTGTTACCAGATAGATACCCTTTTCTAAATATACCCAAACAGACATGAGTGACAGGTTTTGCATTTAGGAGAGAACTAAAGTGTCACTTGAGTGCTCCAGAGTTTTATTGAAGTCTTTATAAGTAGTCAGAGTTCACTGTCTGTGCTCTGCTCTTCCTTTAAGACTCCTGGAATAGAAATGAAGGTCCACCTCATGGATGGGCAGGTGATGTTTCTGTTGGACACGAATTACTTTGGTGGGCATATCCTGAAAGATAGGAGGATCTTTCAGGAGTTTGGTGACATTGTTTGCAAGTAAAAAGGATAAAAAGGCAAGCTCCATTGTGAGATTTTTGACCATTTTGGTTGACATGGTTAGCTTCAATGCTGTTGACTTGGAATTCAAAGCAAAACTTAAGCAGGGTCGGAATAAATTAGAATAAAATCTAAGACACCACTTGCATGATGCCCTGTGAAGTAAAGCTGTAAACTTTCATACAGTTKTCCTAACAGATCTTGTTATCATGCTAATGTTGTCAGTAATGAAGAAATGTGGGAACAAAAATACGTAGAGTGTTTGTTATACGAGTGGAGTTGTGCTGAAACAGACTGAATAATGGTGTTCTCTATGGGATGCCAGCCCGCCCTTTAGAGCTCGCTGCCGCTGCTGCAGAATGGCTTGTTAATCCCGCACCAGGCATTGTTTTTCTAAATCACGGTTCGAGTTTGATTTCATTGTAGCCGGCTAAGGCTGGGGAGGCTCCAGCCTGAGGCTCGGGATGGACGGTTTGCCTCTTTGGAAGGGTCTTTTGTAGCGGTGCGTCATGCTGGATTCTGCCTGACAGCGCACGGGACCCGGGGCCTGTAAAGAGGCTCTTTGGCGTTTAATTCTATTGCTGTGTTCTTACCCAGTAAATCTGTCAGCTACAGACCAGGGTAGCAACGAGATTTGGGACTCTGTTGTCTTAGCTGCAGCCTTCTGGACGTTACTCATGAAAGCTCTTTTGGTTCAAGTGTGAAAGGGTGACAGTTGTGTCAAGGCTGTATGAGAGGGGAAAAAAACCAGCTAGTCTGACCATCAGTGCCATGAATTTCAGTATTTAAGTGTCACCTTGCCTTTCAAAAAAACTCTACCAGAAACCCAGCTTTTAAACACCACAGATAGGAAGATGTGTGTTTATGAAGCATTAGGATGGCAAGCAAATGTACCGCAGGGATGCTCTGAGGGCAGGTGTTCAGACTAGCTTCATTTTCTCATAAAACTTCACACTAAGCCAGGCTGTATTTTGCAGATCAAAGACATAGATAAATATTGAGAGGGCAAGAGAAGGCATTTCATTTAGCAATAAAATACAGAGATCTTTGTGATGCTTGTGTAGCTGTATCTGAGTGGATTTGACAATGGCTGTAGATAAAGGAAAAGGCCCGTTTGTTCCCTGCTGAGATTTTGTTGTTAGGAGACTAGCGAATGTTCAAATGTTCTTAAAGACCAGCTATTGCTAAAGATCACTGAGGAGTTCTTGTAGCAATGGGAGTATGTGTAGGAATACTTGGCTCTGTGTACTCTTGCTGTAGGAGATTCTCTGTCGTCTTAGTGGAAGACAGACTGCATCAGCTCTCTTGGTTTCCTGAAGGGTTACCTGGAAAAAAGGTTCTGGTGTCAGAATCCTTCTCTTACTGCCTTTTTTCATTTGTAAACTAGCTGAAAAATTCTCCCTAATGAACATTTTTAAGGTATCTCTCACTGGAAGTGTAATCACAGGGTTAAAAATTGTAATTTATTTGAAAGTGATATAATTTAAACCTTTTCTTTATAATGGATAGTTTGGCTTAGCTTTTCATTAATGTGTTGTTCCTATTGCTTAAATATTCATCTAACTAAAAGTAACCAATAGAAGAACATCTCTGAGAGAGTATTTAAATACAGTTTTCCAAAGAACAAAATTGCATGGGTATAAACTATTAACAGAAGTGTTAATAGTGAAGAACTCCTATCAAAGATTGGATATGTAAAGCTGCTTAACAGAATAATAAAGAAAAACAACACAGGTAAATATATCCTGAATTAAAAACAAACAATTTTTTTTTTTTTTTAATAATCTTGTACTGTAGTTCTTGTTCATTTCTARTTTTAGGTCACTTCCTACGCCTTCACTCATCCTTCAAGAACTGYGAATCCTCAAGTATGCTTTGATCTAACTTGGACCTCCTTATCAGGTACTCAGGCACATAATTGTACAGATAATTTTATTATTCATTACATTCCATTGTTACCTTTAATTAAAAGCGTCTACAAAATTAGCACTGAAGTGTCTGCGTGTTATGATTATAGGTAACTTAATAAACATTCAGGTGCCTTCCTCATTAGAGAATCTAATGTTGCTGCTCAGCATTTTTTCTTAGAATCTCACTATAAGATCCTCAGAACTTCTTCATAARTCATATTTTAAAAAAACTTTTAAAAAAATAAAGCTAAACAGCCTTATACATCAATGTTTCTAGATAAGATCAAGTGTAAGCTACTCTGACGACACCGCATCAATCTTTGGTGGTTCATTTCCTCAGRTACTCCCAGTGCAATTTAGTGAATGCATAGTCTCTGCAGTAAAAAATATTTTCCCAAAAGGTTGAGTATTTATATTAAGATTTACTTAATAAGTACAACTTCATCATTTGTTGCATAAAAGCTTTACAGGATCATTTAAAAATGGAACAGCCTAGTAGCACCATATTTGTTTTTTAAATGGTACATTTTTTCTCTCTCTTTCTTTTTTTTTTTTGATTCTCTTCAATAGAGATCACTATCTCCAGTTTTCTGGGAAATCCTAATTGTCAAATTCACTGCACACACATTCATACTTTTAAGACTACAGAATTTTATTTGCTACAGAACAACAAACTCTGGTCTGCACAGGAGAACTGGAAGCTGAGGGTGTTCACGTGCTTGTTTGCAGTGCTGACTTCCTTAGTTTCCCTTATGAAAGGTGGAGAAAACAGTTATTTCCCTGGAAAAGTTTTTAGAATTTGTATGTGAAATATTTTGGTAACCTCAAGTTAAAAGATTAAACTGTAAATTTGGAGGCAGTCCTGTTTTTCAGTTTACAAAAACAGTCAAGGAAAAAGTAGAAAATACTAATTTAAAAGTTTTTGCCACTCCTTTTGCAAAAGGATTTTGATTTTTTTTTTTTTTTTTAAAGAAATACATGCTGCCTGGTGGTAGCTCCATATATGTTGCACTCCCTCCTTTTATAATCATCTCATGATGATGAGATAGAAGGTGGAGTCTGAGGAGGTAGGGAGCGTTCCTGGAAATAATGTGCTTAATGTCAAGGAGGGAGACAGGTAGATATGAAGAAGGATGAAGGAGAGCTTTACTTGGGCCTGTATTTCCACACCAGCAGTGTTAGTAGTCTGAAGTACTTTTGGGTAACTGATGATGAGCATAGAGTAACATGGGATGGACGACAGTACCGTGCTCAACAATCACACATGAACAAAAACAAAAAACAGTGGTTAAAAGTTTTCTAACATGCTCTCCTCCTCCTGTCTTTTGAAGACTTGATGACAAATAGACATTGATAAAAACTAAACTTTCCCTCAACAAATGCTCAACAAATAAGTGTAAACAAACAGAGTAGTTTTAAAATGGGAAATGCTTTTTTTTGCTGTTCAGGAAGCATGAACAAAAGCTGTCAAATTGTAGCTGATATCCAGACTTTCAAAACATTAGCTACTGATTGGCAGTAATTTCAGTGACTAAAAATGCTACTAAATAATAAAGATACATAATGCGTTTTTGTAAGTCTATGTGCAGTATGATTCCTTCATATCGTTCCCTTCTCTTTCCACAGCCCAAATCAGAAATGACAGCTAAGTGTCAGTYCAGGTACAAGCCAAATCATCATGGTAGTCAACTGACTGAGGTCGGATGGAATAATAGAAACCCAAGGGGTTGTTAGTCTTTTAACTGTGCAACAACAACAAAAAAATCCCTTTAATATTTATATTCTACTCAGCCCTGGTGAGGCCGCACCTCGAGTMCTGTGTSCAGTTCTGGGCTCCCCAGTGCAGGAGGGAYGTGGAGCTGCTGGAGAGAGTCCAGCGCAGGGCCAYGAAGATGATTAGGGGCCTGGAACATCTGCCCTATGAGSAAAGGCTGAGAGAGCTGGGCCTCTTCAGCCTGGAGAAGAGAAGACTGAGAGGGGACCTCCTCAGTGTATACAAGTACCTCAAGGGAGGGAATGAGGAGGAAGGGGCCGGCCTCTTCTCAGTGGTAGCCAGCAATAGAACTAGAGGAAACAGCCACAAATGAAGCATAAAAAACTCCACAGGAGCTTAAGGAAAAATTTCTTAACGGTGAGGGTGACAGAGCCCTGGAACAGGCTGCCCAGAGAGGTGGTGGAGTCTCCTTCTCTGGAGATCTTCCAAACCCGCTTGGACATCACCCTGTGCCACATGCTCTAGGGGACCCTGCGTGTGCAGAGGGGTTGGACTAGATGACCTTTAGAGGCACCTTCCAACCTTAGGTATTCTGTGATTCTAATATGTGTTATGCAGCAAGCAGCTGAGAGTTGATGGTTGCTTTTGTTAGCCCTGTAAAGGCATTCTCATACAACAGATGGATCAATCTGTCCCGTGTAGAACAAATTAACAAAAGCTGATAAATAGTGTGCCTTGTGCAGGCAACTTAGTAAATCTCTGGTAAATTATTGGAAGAGATTTCAAGTAATGTAGAGTCTGGGTTATCTTGTCAGTGGGATTAGTCCTTCTGAGAGGGTGATATATCATTTCTCTACAGCTTAGTGTTTAGATACGAGACTCTAAATAATATACCTAGAAATGATACTTCTTAGCCTTTGTCAGCAAACATCTTTTATATGRTGCTGGGCTGGCTTAAGATCTGACAAACAGCTTGTGATTCACTTCTTGCTCAAAATACAGAGGCTAGTCTGCGGCTCCTCGGTACAGCTTTTGTTATTCAGTTTCATGTGCTGTGAAAGTATTCTTTGCTTACACCATAATTGTATGTTTTGGAAGTTCATGTGTACTTAGACTCCTAAAATAGAACTGTTCTGTGTGTCATACTCCCAGACAACCTCTCAAACACAAGAGGTGATTTTTTTTTTTTTTTATAGCAGACTGGATTTGTGCTTAACTATGAATTAAAGGACAGCATAGCTAACTAAAATAGAATGGGAACAGTTATCAATATACTGCAGCCCATGCTGATTGGACTGGCAGCAGTTAAAAGGGAAAGGATCCTTTGTTTGGGGAAGCTGAGCTTGCTACTCTTTAGTAGGCTCCATCTACTGAGGAGGAGGAAGCTGTGGTCAGGTTTCTTGCAGACTTGTCACCTTCATCCCCTAAAGCTCTTTACTTTAGATCCACTCTTGTTCCCTCTCGGCTACCTCCCACGAACATCTTGTCTCTCCCATGGTGACTTTTCCAGCCCGTTCCGATATTCTTTTATTTTTCTGGCTGGACAGAAGACAACCTGGGATTTGGTTGCATTGGATCTGTATGCATATGGGCTGTGTGGGCTCTGAGTGAGAAAATGAGAAAGTACTGTGTCTTGTGCTTTGCATCTGCTTAGATGCTAATTTGGACTTTTGGGTTAAAAAAAAAGCTRATTAAACTCACTGACTACATTTAGCTTTTGAAGCTCTCTTTTTTAGCTTTTTACCTTATTTTCATTGCATTTTGGGATTTAGGTGGAAACTCTTCTGCCTTTTTTTGTTAGTCAATCTCATTAACGCAGAAAGAATTTMTTTTATAGTTCTGTTGTTAACTTATTTATGACAAGGGTAAAAATWGTCAATATTCAGTAATAATAATTGCTATGAAGAGAGACACTGACAAATACACTGTGAAACTCTGTATTAACCTGTTTGCTGTCACTACTGAATRTGTCTAATTTTCAGAATTATTCTTACTGCTGCCTGTCCAGAGGGCAAAAATAACTGTGAGCAGAAGTAATTTTTGAAGACATAATAGCTAAGAAGAGGTAAGATTCAGTTTGCCCTAACATATTTGAGTGCATGCTATTCCTTTTAACATTGTCTATTTCTCAGGCAAATTAATCCTTAAAATCTTTATTTTTATATGTTTTTATATATATAAAACTGTGCCAATGGTTGTTGCCTATGAAAATGATGAAAATTGGAATCCTTGTAAAGGTGTAGTTGGGGACTTACAGGATGGAAGCAGCTGTTATTACCGAGTGCTTCTGTATTCTTTGTTGGGAAGGGTTTATTGCTGCCCCGTGAGAGCCACTTTGGTATTTCGCGATATACTCGGGTCTTAATAGTTGCTCAGTATCTAAACAGGGAGAACAGCTTGGATCTCAGACCCTGAAAGCTCTGACATGCCTTTCTTGTGCAGTCCCAGAGGGCCACGTGGTGCCTTTGACTGTGAGCAAGTAAACATTAGTCTGGTGGCTTGGGCAATTCAGTGGATGAAATGAGACAGAAGTTGTCTCTGCAGGTGGGTTAACAGCTGCTGCCAAGGGCCTCTGCAGCGTACTGTCTCTGAGCAAGGCTCATAGAAGAGGCTGARTAATTTCCAGTGTCATATAAGGATGGGGAAGCAGCAGGAGTGATTAGTTCTGATTCTGAGAAAAAAGATTGATGACTTGCTTCTGAAGACTTGAATCTTTGAAAGAAGAAACACTCTTCTGTTGTTGTTCTTTTTCCAAGTCATTTGATTCCAAACCTAAATGTAGGTATGTAAATTCTAGGTCTTGGAAATGTAGTTGCAAGTAGTAAACAATTAACCCTCTAAATGTACCTCCCTATAATTTAGCTATCAATTAACTTTGCTTTAGTGCCTCTCAAACTGACAAACTTACAAATAAGTAGGAAAATCTGTCTGGAATAAGTAGCTTCAGAATGCAATTACCTGTCTTAGCTGTAGATGCATGTATTTTTGACAGAAGCTTTAAGGAGGAGGGAGAAGCTTGTCATACGTAAATACCAGCACTCCCTCCCTCATATCCAGAGGATTCCCCTCTGCTCCCTCCCCTTTTTTTACAAATTGACCAAGCTACTACTTTCATGGCATATCCGAAACATGAAATTCACATAATGGGCAAGAGGAGAGCAAGAAGAGAAAATACAGTATATTAAGCAGGAGATAAAGGAGACTACTTTGAAAAAAAATAGCAGAAGCCACTCAGTATTTTGCTGTACTATCTTCATCTCTAGACAGTTTTCATGACAAGGAGACTTTTCCAACTCATTTTTTGTCCACCTCAATAACTGGAGGAAGTAACTGTCTTCTCATCAGCCATACACAGGAGGAAATTTCTGTGGCTGCATATCAGAGATTGCAGAATGAGATTTGTTTTCTAAAAATCYATAGAAAGCCGATTGGATCTGTGTTATGTACGCAGCTGAATCCCAAGCTGTGACCTGCCTGGCTTTTATGAGCTAACGAGGGTCACGGTGGGTCAGGGCTTGAATGGAGACTTCCAGGAAAAATGAATGTGCCGTAGGAAGTACTCCTTAGCGCATCGGTAAGTGGTGCTTGCACTTTGCCTCTGTGATTTAATACAGYGTGAGAGATACTATAACTGCTTAAGCAGCCCTATGGTTTGGTGTCTGAACAGATCAGATGCACTCGGAGCATGGCATGGCATAAAGGTTCAGTCTGGAAAGTCTRCAATGATATGATGATAGGGCATCTAAATAGCTGGTAGTTTTGATAGGCAATAGCATAATCTGGGTCGGGGGAAATGACCTCCTTAAAAATAAGCTGAAAATATATCATTTTATAATTTAATATTGGTAGATACTCAAAGAGTAAGTAGTGGAACACATTAAGATGTTGTAGAAGTTAGAAAAGTAAATGGATTAAAAAGGAATAAAGTAGCTTCATGAAGAAATTGGTTAGTGACAATAGCATGCAAGACTTGAAGGCAACCTTCAGTTCAGGCAACTGCTAATTTACCAAAGCTTGGAGAGTATGCCAGAGGAAGGATAAGACTCTGCGTGCCTTTTCCTGTGCTCCAAAGTGCCAACTCCTACATCCCAGCAGTTAAGCATCATTACCACTCCATATCCAAAGTCGTAAGGCAGCTACAAATACCGTCTCATTTATCCTTGGTATTTGTATCAAACAAAATTCCTCTCCTAGTTCCCTGGGAGGGTGATAGTACAGAGCACAAGACTTTCATCCCGTTACAATAATACCATGCCAGAAGAAATACTGTGTAAAAGCTGACAAAATTGGCTTAATTGGATGGTCTTGTGCATCTTCTGTTCATGAAAAGAAGAACATATATGTTTTGCAAGAACTAAGTTACAGTTTTTCATCTTTTTTATGACAGACTTAGAAACTTATTTTCTTGGCAAGTATGTTTTCATAGTTTTAATTTAAAAATCTCTTCAATCATGTTGAATTTGAMCATAGTGCATGCTGGAATTAAAAAYTGAGCACAGTGYAGAGGAATGATTTGAAATAAAATTMTTGATATTTTGACTAGTTTTGAAAAATTAACCCTGCGCACACTTGTGTAAAAAAATGCAAGCTATAAAAATTATATTATCATAAAGCGTCACAAAGGCTTTATCTCTTCTTTGCTTTTAAATGTTTCAAAGTAGTTTTCTAAGCTTGGCTCAAGGTAAAGTCTCCTCTTAAAAATGAAAACGTTAGGACTTCTCGTCATGGCTGCCAACATGTTAATACATTCACTAAGCAGCTTCTCTGTTTTTCATACGAATACACCTTTAAACCATCTTCAGAATTCCTTTGCTAGCCCTGAATTTTAGCCATTGTAATCTATTCTTTCTTATGTCCCCTCTCTCTGTATGGRTATTAACTGCAATAAATCGATCAGGGGAATATCAGCAGAAACGGCTACTGCAGTAGTGAAGATCTCTTGATCTGTGAAGTAGGCTGACACCGCTCTGGGAAGCAGGGGCACCGAGGGAGGAGCCGGGGCACGGATCGGGTGTTGGCAGCTCTCTGGAGCGCGGCGTGGGGCAGCACAGTGAGCGAGCAGGAGCGCAGCGCGTGCGGTCGGGCTGAACTACTGCCGCTAGCTGTGGGGCACACAGTTGGAGCGTGGGAAAAGGCGAGGCTCGTGTGAAGTGCTCTGTGCTCCTAGGGCTGGAAAAGCTCCCTGGTGGTCATGTGAGGAGGTTAGCCTTGTTAATTCACCTGTTCTGCAGATCTGGGCACCGGTTATGGAGAGGGGCAAGGAGCTGCTCTGTGTACCTTAATCTTCAAGACAAGCACCRGGGAGCTATGTTAACTTTGCGGGAAAAAGCTTCTGGGAACTCAGCATATGAAACAAGGATTTTGACTTACAYGTTGCTGGATTTGGGTGTTTATCTTTTTAGCAGATAAATGTAAACTTTTAATCACAATGCTGCAGTTCTTGGAGAACAGCAGAGTTCAAGGGGACAGGAGGTTAAGGAACAAAACAAATGCTTCTGTTTAAGGCAAGCTTTGTGTTAAATGGAGTAGAAAAGCGGAGCTTCAGAATTGCTCTCAGAATGGAGTTTCACTTTGATGCTCCTGAGAAAGCTATGCTTTGAAATAAACAAGGTTACTGAACAAAGCCGCGCGGAGGGAGGCAGGAATCAGGGAGATGTCAATGTATAGCTRCCCTGCAAAGCTTGCAGCTATTGCCTTGACTTATAGGAGCACAAGTGTTTACTGAACCAACAAGTGGAATGTACTGCCATGATTGTTCTTCACTTTTTACACATCTCCTTTTTGCTGTGTAATGCTGTGTCAAAAATCCTGCCTTTTAAAGGAAAATATTGTGGTTCAGCGCCCAAAGCACTAGATACAGCATGAGGAGAAGTCTTCCTCGTTTTAGAGTTTGTTACTACATTTTTATTTCAATAAAAATGGCACTTGTTTATGGAACTTGTTATGAGAGTAGACAAATACGTCCCCATTTGTCAAACCTTAGTGTACTGTCACATCATACTTTTTATGCTTTACAAAATGTTTTACAAAAAAGACTGCCATCTCTGCCACTAGATCTGTCTGGAAAGCCTCTACTGAAGTAGGAAATGAAACGGTGATAGTTCTTTTGCTCTTTGAGCATATTCAGATGTGACCATACTTTACTAGCTGGAAATCAGAGCTAGTTCTCTCCAGTAAAACTGACTGTAAAGCGTGGGTTCCTCTGAGGAAACCTATAGCCTGAGACAGGCTAGGGCTGCTACTACCAATCCTGTACCAGGACGAGGCAAGCATAACTATAAGTTCAATAAATCTGATTTTTTTCTAACATTCACAGCCTCTAGATGTGGACACTGTGTTAGAGGCCACGGAGAAGAACAAAAGTTGATGTCCATGATGGCCCTAAATTAATTGTTTGTATGGTTAACCTGTGAAAATCTGGGGGGAGAGGGTAATTTGTGTTTTGATTTTTGGTGAGGAGTAGGGACTTTTGGAGAAGATAATGTACTGGCTTCTCTTAGGCCAGTACCAAAGTCTTGAAAGGAGAGGAGGGTTTTAACAGAAATGCTGTCACAGCAGAGCTAGCAGGAACAGCTAAGTGATGCATTTAAGATGTTAATTTTCTTAGTAGCAGTTGGATGATAGGAGGTCTGTAATGATATCTGTGGAGGAAAGTTAGCAGCTGCTGTTTTCTCTTGGTGAATGAACATATTAGAGTTGAGTTGATTCCTCAGGTGATGCTAATTAGCGTGTGTAGCAGAACAAGGTACAGGGGATGGCGGCGTTTGCTCTGCTTGATGCAGAGCTGAGAGTAATTTATATCACAGTTTGGAACTCTAAAACATGATTTTCTGTGTGTTGGTGTGTGTAATGCTTTAAACTTTCCAAACCATACTTTGAGCTTATGTCTTTTTTCTGCTTCTGCATTATTGTTCTTGTTTGCTTTCTTTTTTCTTTTTTTTTATGTTGTTAAAGAAACATCAAGAAACATGCAGAAATTTCTGCCAGAAGAAGCTTTAAAATCTAGTACTTGTGCTTACTAAGGAACTTGGAAATACTTAAAAAAAAAAATCTCCTATGAGCCACTACTATATTGACATTTTTGCTGGTATCTAAAATAATTGCAACTGCTGCATGCATGCTAGATTGTGTATAYTACAGTTCATTAACCAGCCCTCAGGCTGACTAATTGTGCCAGATGGTATAATTTTTGTGTATACTTGACTTGCCATGAGTGTTACTATCTTGATTCTTATATTTATCTGTGGTAAGTGAGGGGGAAAAATGGTTTGCTATTTCATAGACGCCTGCACTGAAAAGACCAATTACAGATAGAAACTATTTAATGAGAGTTGCAATTCTAGACGCATCAACAGGAATGTGAACAGTCAGCAGTCGTCAGGAGAGCTACCCATTAAAAAAAAAATCCTTCAAAACTGGTACTGGGCCTTTGAGGAGGCTGCCCCAGTGTTTTGGAGAAGTCTGTCTCATGTGCTGTAGGCCTACAGGACAGTGAACTARTATTTTAGTATTATCCTCCTGAAATGATAAGATGTAATAATTATTTTAAAATTTATTTTTGCTTACCCAGAGGTATTATAGCCCACTCTTGAATAGGGGCTGTTGATCTGGCCCCTGGTGCTTAGGAAACTGGCCCATTCCTTYGGCCCCCCTCTCCCTGAATGGTTAAATTTAAAGTAAATTTAATGAGAATGACTGTGAGATTGCCTTTATTAGAGATTAAGCAGACTATCCTGAGTTCCCTGCTGATATACATGAGAAGTGTTTTGCTTATGTAATTTGTCATAACAGGCAAATAAGCCAAATCAATACCATCAAAACCTTGCGGGCTAAGCAGAAGTGCTCTGCTTCATGCATCTTTGGAGCAGTGACCTGTAAAACCTGGTGGGCCACTTCTGGGTAATGATCTCTCCCACCACGTTCATGCAATTTAGAGGCCGTGATTTTGGAAGGAAGGAAGGAAGGAAGGAAGGAATGATTACCCACCGGCTTCCTTCTCTAAGTACACTTTGTTTGGAGGAAAGATAAGGGGAGCCAGAGAAAACCCCTTCAGTGAAGAAAAGGCAATAACAGGGAACATTGCTCTATTTTCTTCAAGCCTCCTTCACCTCCTTTGGCCTACCAGAGCTTTATGCCCCTTATATAAAAAGGTTGTGTTGGTTTTACATGATTCTGGAATACAGTTAACCACAGGAAACTGCAGAAACCTGATGCTTTCTGCTCTTCCTCAATTCGGCTATGTACCATTAAGGTAAACAAAGTATTAATATGGAGCTTTCTGGAGTTGAGGAGTTGGAGGAACAATTTCAGAAACAAAGCTCATCCTCCTCTGAGGATGCTCTAGATACTTGAGGTGCGAATTGAGTAAATTAATTTATAAACTGGGAGGGTAAAAATTGTATGCTTGAGTGGGATTAAGTGTCTACAAACACAAATAATCTCTGTAATGCTGCCAGAAATTAGTAAGCAGCCTGTTCCACTGCCCTTTTTTCCCCCCCATCTGAGTTAGAAAATAAAACGAGGTTAAAATAAAAACGTAGCTCTTATTTTGCTCTCTGTCTCTTAGCGTAACTTCTCACGTAGCCGCTAACTGCCAGCAGAGCAGATCGTACGGAAGGCATATCAAATGGCGTTTTGCTGCAAACTCTTTTGCATTATCTTTTAACTTGAGTTGTAATTAAATCCCCACTTTTGTACAACTGTGCAAAACCGGCATAATCTTAGCAGCCTTTGGTAACACACAGACGTGTATATATATGTATTTGGGTGTTGGGCAAGGCTGAGTTATGTAACGTATTTAAGAAGCGCCGCTGTGCTCACGAGACGTGTGCCTGCTGCTAGCCGGGCCCTGCAGCACTRTGGCGACCCCCCAGCCGCCAGCCTGGTGGGAGACGCGGCGGACTCATGGCCCRGCACACGGTGTCCTTGGGGCCGTCGGGCCACCCCTGGCAAGTCTCGCAGTGAAGGCTCCGCGTGGAGATGAGCAGATTCGAAAGTGCGCCGCTCCAGATCCACTTGTCCATCTCCTCCTGTCCCACTGCCCCGGGTCTCGCTGCTTCCCAGGCAGTGAGGTGTTGTGCCCACTGGGATGGTGGGTTGTGCCATTCACTGGTGTTCTGATGGTCTGTTTGGTTGTACAGCAAAGGGGAACTGCCCGGAAAAGCCCCTGCAATCTGCAGGTGACAGAGGCCTTGTGGTAACGTCCCTAGGCAGGAGTTACCCGAGGGTAGGGAGCAGAGGCAATCTGCTTKCTTGTATGGTTTTGGTGTGTTTTAGTGKTTTTTTGCTTTGTTTTTTCGTCATGAGGTCATCTGGTTTGGGGTTTTCCAAATACTGTTGGCTATGCTCACAGATGAAGACCTTTCCCTTGGACAGYGATATTTAAATTGCCACGTTTACATGTTTGAATAGCTTTCTAGGCATTAGTTAATAGYTTGACCTCRTGTTCTGAAGCACTTGCAAAGCAACAGAACTGTGAAGCCTTTTTTTAATGTTTAAAATTACAGAGTTCTTTCAAAATAACAGGTTTGGGCTCTTTGATTCCCTTTCCTTTTCCCTTTCTCCTTCTTTTTCCCCTTTTCTTTCCCTTTCACTTTCCCACTAGATTTGCCTACATATAAACAAGACACTTGGAAATGCCTARTGTAYCCAACAAATATGAAGCAGCTCATGTCTGTGTAACTGTCACCTTAAGTTTTTTTTAAAAAAAATTCAACCAACAGATCCATACAATCTGTGCAATTTAGCTCAGAGTTGGGGCAAATCCACTGTCTTTTGTTGAGGCCTTGATTTCTGGCTTTTCCTTTTGCCTTCGCCTTGCTTGGCTTCCCATTCTTGTTTGGTCATCATGACACTGTTGGGATGGAGAGYCTTGGCATTTCCCAAGAATTCCTTCCTCTTTCTTCCTCTTGGGGTCCTGCCATAAGGAAGCCCCCGAAGACTACCACGCAGCAGAGTTGGATGGAGGCTGCTCTCCTCTTTGGTTCYCATCACCAGCATGGTGAAGAGGTGRCTGGTTTCGGTAGAAGTTATATTCTGGTTATTGGGGCCCCAGGACTCAGATTCAGTGAGCCCAACTAGGCGAGTCAATCCCTCTAGTAAGCAACAGTGGCCTCACCCCATGTCCTCTTAGTCTGCTTTGTGACTTTCTAATCTGCTTTYTCTGCAGAGATGTACTTGTTTTCCTTTCTTGTTTGAAAGATGAAATTAAACATTAGGATGTTTATATAGTATTGTAAATTAAATTTACTTCTCTCTTTTTTCTTTTTTCTTTTTTTCCACTTGCCTGTATTTATGTGAAGGAAGGAAGCTGTATTCCACATTCTTAATGTGTTTGTAATGCTCTGTTTGGAAATGAAAGACCTGGAGAGAGAATATCCTGTTTCTAAGCTTTCTCAAGATAGTTTTCAACACATTCATTCTTCTCCTACCCTCTGTCACTGCCTAAAAGAATAAAATCTGTTAACAACAGGCATATGTGATCAACAGCTCCTCCTACTTCAAATCTGTCTTTAAACTCCACTTTTTGGGAATCCTTCCTACATTAACCTTCTGCTAGGGTTTATCTCAAACCAAAAATGCAGTTACTATGGTGCTGTGTGAAAGTCTGTGTTAAATTGTAAGCTTCTGTGTTTGCTAGTATACTGATGGGGTATGATTGAAATCTACTGGCAAAAGTACAAATGTAGACTCTGAATGAACAGTTATTTGCAGAGATGCACACATAATTGAATATTCATCTACTTAGGATAAAAATCATCTTGACTTAGCTGATATTTTAGAGCAAAGTGAGACCTCCAAGTTCTGAGGATTTAATCAGATCACCAGATAGGTCAAATAAGAAGACTCTGCTAAGTGAATCAGCTGCTTGACTGAAGAAACAAATTTGGTCCAATTCAGTTATTCTGAGAATGTGTTCTTTAAATTCACACCTCCTTCCTTTGGGGAAGAACTGCAGGGAAGGTTTAGCTAACTTTGTTACAGAAAGGTTAACACAGCTCTATCTCTCTTCTGCTTGTTTCTAGGAATCAGCTCTGATGTGAGATTTTGGGGGGTGTTGAGTTTGTTGATTAGACTGCTTCACTTGATTCGTGCTGCTCCCAGTTTCAGCCTGGTGGTTCTCTGTCACGTATTTCATGTATCTGTGTGTCTGGAGGGATCACTATCAGACTCTGAGATTTCTTTCCTTCTTTCTTTTTTTTTCCCAGAATATCTGAAAGGGAAAAGGACACCAGAAGAAGAAGAAGGGGGAAAAAAATGGAAAGAAGTAACCCCCCTAGCCATTTGTGACTGATAGGGATTCAAATGGAAGTGCCCCTTCCAGAGGAGCTAGGGCCTGGCTCAGCCTTGCTATGTGATATTCTACCCTGCAGCTGCAGYGGCCACACAAAGCATTTTAGTCTCCATTCTCTGTTCAAATACCATGTATATTTAGGTCAGGCACACCTAGCACTGAAAAGGGGAGAGGTTTGGCAGAGAGGAGGGATCACTCGGTTCTCTTCTATTGCACTCTCTTCCATTGCACAATAGCTAAGGCTGTTGGAACCAGATCTGTTTACTGGAATCAAGTGTGAAAAAATTGACTATTTTCTTTTTAATGTAAATGCTGCTCCTTGGCTAGAAGTAATTTCAGAAGTGATTGAATATTCATGGCCTTTTTTGTGGTGTGATAAAAAGCCTCCCTCACCTGGTTGTGTTCTCACCCCTATTATTCAGGAGGACAAAGACGATGTCTTTTGGAGCCCTGAGCACTTGAAGAGGCTTTAGGTAGAGCAGGTTGTGTGGGTTGACAAAAGAAGAGTGAACCTTGAATGTTTAGCAGGCAAGCAAATATACACAGATCTGGAGTTTAGCACTCACAGCTGCATGAGACTGTCAGTGTAACTCATGAAAGCATGAGAGGCAAAGAGGTTTTGCTTTTTTCTTTTTAAAGGGCATTAATACAAGTCACTAAAATCATAAAATTGAGATTTTTAATTAGATTTCTCCACTGAAATGATTGAAGATTCTTAGAGCAGAAAGGTTTCCTGATTAATATATAAACTGTAAGGAAGACTGTGAGTCCCTGTCCTTCCCTGCTACTCATCCTCCATATTACGTTGCTCTTTCAGCCTCAGAACAAGCTGATGTAAAGCAGGACTGTGCATTGTGCCACGTGCCAGCAGTTAGGTCTTGTCCCCGTTCCCCTTGCACAGAATCACAGAATGGTTGAAATTTCCTTCTCCTTTCTAGGACGGAGAGGAGTTGAAATTGCCCAAGTGCCGTTTCTACCTCATTTGGATATAAGACTCATTTGGATATAATACTACCAACAGCTGTGCCTGCAGTGTAGGAGGAGAAACTATTTGTTTAATAAATAAGGKTTTTATCATATTTTTTTTAGTTCTTCTAGTCCAGGCTAGACTAAGTACAGCTCTTCCTCACAGCAATTTTATGTAATTTTTTGTAATTATTTGATATCAGTCAATACAGGTATACTGACTATAAGATTCATAATTGTTTGTTTTTGCTGGGCCAAATAAATAAAGACAGGAGCARGGGATAGTCTGCCTGAAAAAAGGAAAGACTATTGCATTTGAAGAAGGGGAGTCATGTCTTTTGTGAAAATCCTGAAATGTACTGAAAGACTTTTCAAAAAGAATCAAATACGAAGATGATATCCTATTAAGACATTTTAAAAGCATATACCACAGTATGCAGATATGCTTTTCATACTGAGCGGTAGGAGCATTTTGGGCCTACTTAAAAGAAAAAAGTAAAACTGGTCAGAATCCTCCACCCTCACTAAAGCACAACATTTTTGCTGGTATTTAGCAGACAGTACCAGAAAAGATGAGGGGAGAGAGGTGCCAGGCTGAACTGGGAGGCAAAAGGACTTTTGCCATTTCCTCAGTTGAGATGTTTAGAGGCAATAAAGTGTGAGGACATCTCAGACAGATACCTACCTCCACTGAGGATGACAGGCATCCGTGACCTGCCATCTCTGCTGAGATAGATCTGTGCTTGTAGAAGCGCTCTACCGATGTGCTGCACTTTTGGGGTTAAGCAGAGAAGTTCTGTTTGCTGAGAGTGGCTGTCTCTACTGACGTGGCATTGGAAGGTGGCCYGATATGAGGTCAGCAGGAGCAGATCAGTAGTTACCAAGTGAAAATACACTTGTCTGCCTAGCGATCAAAATCTCTATGGTTTCAGAGTGAAAACTGTGATAAATTTACAGGTTTTAAGCAGTTTTGATGCTCCTCACAGAGATTAGAGAGTGGGTGTGGAAATATGTGGTGTGGAACTTAGCTGCATACAAAGTAGTTCCCAATACTGAAGGGAACTGCTCTGCCTCCAGATCTGGTCTTAAGCAGAAGTGCAGAGCTGCTGTGGGCATAGATGATCTTTCGAAGTCATTCATCCTAACATGCAGTATCATGAACGTACTATTTACTAAGTAAGTTTAAAAATTTTGAGATATTGATAAAAAAGTATTTACAAGGTCTAATAGATTGTTTTTGCTGTATGTTTCTTGAATAGCATCCTCAAATGCATGCGAAAATGGTCAAAATGAAGATTATATCATGCAGGTTACGTAAGTGGAAGAGTTTAGAAACCAGAACATCATGAATTAATGTAATAAAATATATTCTGTTAAAAATAAGCTTCCAATGGGCTTATGTAACTAATTTATGGGACTCACTGCTGCTACATGTTACGTTAGGTCTTGATAAGGTAAAATCAGGAAAATATACTAATGTGTCTGCAGAGTATGAGGTAGAGAAGTATAAAATCATGTGTCTTCAACATAATTCACCTGTAAGGAATAAATGTTTTTTGTGGATAATTTGTTTTCATGATCGCTGKTTTTTTTCATAACTTTCCCTAAATCACCTGATTCTAGACACTTTCAAGTAGAAAGGGAGTAGTGTAAACCACTCATTGCTACTTCCTTTGACTTCATTTTTTTCCTCATTTTGCAGGTTTGCGAACATGCTTCTCTAGCTTTTGAGATATTCCACCTGGCATGCATGGAACTGTMTTTTTTGGAAAAAGAAAACAAAGCTTTAGTAAATGCTGGCAGCATAAAAATTGTGTTGCACTGAGAGCTGTCTCTGAGAGATAAATACACCCCACACTAAGSAGGTGGCTGTATCGAGTACTGAGAGAGGCGTAGAGATTTGGTTGCTCTTGGTTGGACTGGAAGTCTTTGAGGTGCCAGTAGTGTAGAAGTTCTGTGCTATTTGCATCCAGCTCCGAAAGCCGTGTTGTCTGCTTCTGCTTGTATTTTGTGCAAGACTTGGCTGTCGATTGGACTGTGCACATGAAAGCCTTCAGAGCTGACAAATCCAGGAGTCAGCCAAGGACAAGACTCTATCCTCAGGCATCACTGCTACTCTTGCAAGTAAATTTTATGGGAGGGGAAAAAAAAAAAAAAAGGGCAATTGTTTTCCTGGCCTGAAGACAACTTTGTCTGTTTGGATGAATTGTTTGTAACTGAGACATAATCTTTTAGTTCAGAATGGTCTTGAGAGCCACATGTAATTTATGGCACTTCATTTCAGAAGTAAGGTGAAGTTAAAATAAATAATAAATAACGAGCAATGGCTGAAATGCAGGACTGTGGGCTTTGCATTAGAGTATTAATCCTCCTGGCTGGTTCTCCTTTCAGGTTTGGTTTCACAGTTTAACCACTGGTGCTTCAGGGGTGCTCARCTGTCAGATACCGACACTGCGATGGGCACTGCTAAAACTAGTGTCTGTGCTCTTCTGTATGAAGAGGGGCAGGCTGTTCTATACYAGTYTGTGATGATTTTAAAATCCTTTTGGAGTTGCTGAGSTAATATGAAATACAAGTCCTGTGTAATACTTGTTTCTCTAGCACCTATGTTATTTATTAATGCATTATTACTTCATTGCAAGAAATCAGGGTTTTAGCAAATGGAAATTTTCTTCTTGACAGAGAATTCATCTGGTTGCTTGTTCACCAAAGAGTTCTTWTGCAAAACAACCCAATTTTTCAGTGTCATTTAGTTATAATTGACAAATCTTGGTTTTGAGTTGGTGGTTGAGAGGTCTGAGTTGTGCAATCACAGTGTATTCTGCATCTTAAAAATGAGTAGCTATTCACCTCTGAGCAGGTGGCACAAGTTTGGAGATACAGTTTGAGATAAACACACACTGAATGCAGATATCTACCTGCATTCTCTGTATTCTAGGAATGAAAAAATGTATAAAAATTATATAAAACATTTTTATTGTAATGTTTGTTTGCAAGTTTGGTATTTTAAGCACAATACAACTTGTGCAACACACAAAAATGAGGGCAATTCAGTTTGTTTCCAAGTGTYCAAAAATCCCAAACCTTTAACCTTTTTCTGGCATCTAGTTTTGGGTTGATTTTTTTTTTTAAATTACTTTATTATTATTATTATTTCATAGGATATGTATTCATAACTGCATACACTGGTGATTTTAAAATTTTTTTTTAGCCACTGAGAATTGGCACTGATAACTGGCACTCATTTGGCACGACAGTTCTGATTGACTGTTTTATTTCTCATATTCCTCAGTTTATGTCTCTTATAGAGGAGTGTTGATGTTGAGCTGTGTATTTCTGAGACTTACAATACATATTTTTAAATTTAGGTGTTTCTGAAAATGAGAAATCATACAAAATATCTGGAAAATGGTGGTCTTTGGAGGTATGCCCATTAGACATGCTGTCCTCATTTTCAAAGGTAGATATTTAGGAATCCTGTTTGCAAAATATGGTTATTATCGCAGCTTGAAATATTTCAAACTAAAGGACATGGTATTCTGCCAGAAAGAAATTTATTGTGCTATTGCTTGTGTGAGGAAATCTTGAGGAGAGTAATAAATATATCTCARTTTTGGCAGGCTGCATGCCATCCAAGATCTTTGTCAGGAAACAAATTATGTACCAGCAGACTAACAGCACATTTCTTAAAAATCCTTCCTCACATGAGAGCTGTTCGATGTAGTACAGGGAGAGGAGTGTGGCATAACTTTGAGGTCTACTTGCTCTGACCTTCACTGTACACCATACAAGCTAGATTCCTAAAATAACTTTACTACCTCCATTAGACTAGCTGTTGGGCTGTGTTCAGCCTCACAGCCTGCTGTGTTTCAACATGACTTGAATAAGCTTTTAGATCATGTTTTTAATCCTAGAGATTTTGAAGCAGTACCACGGCATCTTTTAAAATACATGGGTCTGGAGCAGCTGTTGCAAGAGGAATACCATGCATGAATAGGCTTCTCTCTTGCAGACACAGGACTTGCTACTGTTTTCTCCTTGAAAACTCAGTTTTGCAATGACATGTGCACAAGAAGCATGCATTGATTAAAATGTGTGGTTTAAATGATAAATCGTCCTGAGAATCGCAATAAAAGGTTAATCTCCAGTGTATCTATATTACAAACTGCACTGCCAGTCTTAAATATTCATGTCCTTTCCCCACCTCCCCATCTCCCCTCCAACACTGATATGCGCTTGTGCCCTCTTGACTCCTTTCCCACCCCCAGGCCAGATGGGAAGGAGAGGAAGAAGTGGGTGGAAAGTTCAATGTTTGTATAGGAACGACCTATTTTTCTCGTCTTGGTGCAGTTCAGTCTTGCAACAAGTGGCAAAGCAGTATTTTGCTGTGCTTGTGTGCTGCATAGGAAGGAGTTGTTTCAGTAGACTGAGGCCTCCATTTCTCAAAGGAAGTCCTTGATGCTGGTTCTAGACCTCAAAAGTTAGAGGTGGGAGAGAACAGGAAATGCTTGTCTTGACCTTGCAGTCTTAGGAAGCTAAGTAGCAGCCTTGGACTCCAAAGTTAAATTCCGTCAGAAATAAGTGAGTTAGCAACATGTATTCCCCCTGATATTTCTAAAGAGAAGGAATTTTTTTTTAAAAAAAAAAAAAGAAAAAAAAATTGTTCATGTAGCGTAACTGATACTTCTTGTGCTGGGAGGTATGAGCATGCTTGCATTATAAATATAAAAGCTCATGTTCTTTGTAATGTCTTCATAAAACTGCGGAAGTTCTTGAGTTGACTGTTAAGCCAGCAAAGAAAATGCTGTTTATGAATGACTTTCACCCCTGCTTGGGTTGCTGTTTTGTGGTATGCCTTGTCTTTCTGTTGAGCAAAGGTGGTAACTCAGATATTTTAGGGAATGCAGTTGGTTAATTTTGTCACTTAAATAGCGTCTTTTATTTCAGATGTATGTTTTTATACCATTAAATCATCCAGAAAAGATAGTTGTTGTTAAGGTTCTGATCTTGCTTAGRAAGAAAAAGGAAAGCCCAATAAAAGTTATGAATCTTTGTTCATTTCAAACAGATCTTGTTTCTGCTATGAGAGGAAAGAGTTAGGGTTAGATTTTTCAGCATTTCATAGTATTTGAAAATCAGTGAAAAATGCATTTAGGAGTACAAAAGAAATAGGAACAAGAAGCAAGAAAAGCTATGCTTCAGTTAGTAGTTCAGCAAGGCAGTTTTGCCAATTATCATTTAACATAACTAAGAAAATACTATATGATAATGGAAATAAAAGCAAGTCTTGGGAGAAAAATCCAGATTASAAATTATGTGTAACAGCCCTTTACATTTTCATTTGCAAAAGAAAGCAAAGGCTTTTATTAGCTGTCTGAATAATTGCAATTTGTTTAAAGGACAGAAAATAAAAATATTTATCGGAAATAGTTCTCTATGCATTGTTTTGCTGGTTTTCATTTAACTTCTTTTCGTGAAGCTGCAGCTGCCTAACTGATGGGGCTTGATGAAACATATTACTTTGCCAAGCTCTGACAGGGAATTGCTTATCGTGACTGCACAGACTCACCCACCTGAACATCTGGCCTTGCCCAAGAAGACTTTGGTGTAMAAAAGCCCTTGAGAAAAAAGAAAACAGGAGATTTAATTTCATATTTTATGGAAGGGCTTCCTTGGCATGGTCATCATTAAAATAATCTGTGCTTGTTAAGACTGTGCTGGGCAAGCACATCATGTAGTATATACTTGAAACGCCCTGATCAGGGAAAAGCTGTTGGAAGATGAGGAAAAGCTGTTAGCCAAAGCCAAATGAGAGGGAAAAAAAACCTTCCTATGAAAGTGTTGTGACTAGGGGTGAGTGATGCCTTGGCTACTGAATCCTTACAGCCATKTTGGTTTATATTGAATTTCAGCAATCTTTGTATCTGCAAAAACAGACTTCTTTTAATATCTTGTTCTGTGTTCTTGGCTAGCATATATGTGCAGGTTGATGTTTGTGATGTAAAGAGACTCTTAAAGAAACATCCTGCAAAAGACAACAGGTAGTAGAGTTTCTCCAAGTGTATTCCATCTGCACTTAACCACATCCTCGAGTGAGAATATGCACAAGACAGCCTTTGAGAGAGTTTTGCAGGAACAGGAGAAGATTTCATTACTGGAAATAATTGCTAAGAAGTTTCCAGAGCTTTCTTAATGGGTTTGTAACCTATTAATGTATTTCTCAAACAGTATTTGCTAATATGTAAGCCCTTTTTCTTGTTCATAGTATTTTGAGTTTGAGAAAAGACAGACTGCATCAAAACAGAGCACCTCTAATTGGTCTGAAGTAGGCAGGATTGTTATTTGAGCTATGAAATATTTAAGTCAGAAACTACCAAACAATGCAATTATGTGATAATAARCAATTAAAATAAATCAGATGTTTTGCATGCTGGTAAATGTAATGATCATACTTTGCTCCTTGCCGCTCCTTTATAAACTAGACTAACTTTCTGAAGAAGAATTTAGAGGACCCTGATTGTCTTTAGTATTGAAGTGACCAATTCTCTTAATACRTAACCACAAGGAGATATAAAATAATACATTCTGCCATTACTGAAGCTTTTTATTGAGGCAAGTMAGCTATTCAATATTTACTGTCTACCTGCCTGGATCATTAGGTCCTCACCCAAGGAAACAACTTGACATTTTGCACCTTTCTAGAATAGTTGCAGGTTGTTTGTTGGTTCAAACTAGCAAATTCTTTTCCAATGCTGACCTCATACACTGTTCATTCCTTATATATTTACACTGTAAATATTAATTTTGTTAAATAGCCTTATCTGCTGAGGCCTGCTGTAGTGTTTTTTTCGGTTCAGTGGTAATCAATCTATCTTGTTTCTTGAATGGAGTTAAGGTCATAGGATACATTCACTGGGGAACCAGGGCTGGAGTGAAGTACTGGATAGGTATTTCTAATTCTTTGCTGTTCTTTGGAGCAAATATATCTATAGAAAAGAGAGCATTGCCAGCAAACAGTGAGCTGTGTGTGAATTAGCAATTAGTGACTTCTGGTACAACTCTGTAATTTTCCTAATCTATGAATACCAGTATTTTAATAGTTGTGCAGAGGAACAGTCATGATGTATGTCAATGAAATGAGCAAAACCTAGGCAAAACTCTACATTTAGAGGTATGTGTGTATGCACTGGTGACTATCAAATCTCATACATCCACAGCTTACCTTACTGCATACTAGTACTTGTGATATAAGGGTGATAGATATCTTGAAGCTGGCTACGAGAGACGGATAGAAAAGGTTTCACTTCTCTGATGTTGCTATCTTTTTTACAGTCTATAACTGGATTGCAGGTACCTCAGAGCGGGGGCGAGAGCAGCTCTGTGTGTTAGCTCACAGAAGAGAACTGGGAAGTGATGAATGAATGGACGCCACAGGAGGAATGTATTTGGAGACTGCATTCTCTTTTTAAATTAAGTTGAAATTTGACCAAAACCCTGCACATAATCTGCAAAAGAGCCCTGGGATCTGTGACTATAGGCAGAAGAGAGCTGTGAAAAAGATCTGGATGATAGCCATGCAACACTATTACTCAGAACAACATGAGAAAAAATAGCTTGAGTTAGATCAGTTCTGGGGGAAGAAAAGCACTTTTGTGAAATATAGCACCTTATGTGCACAAGGAAGATTAACTACATGATGCTTAGACAAAGCAACAGGAGTTAGACTTGAAGAGATCATGAGGGGAAAACGCCAGAACTGGTGCAGCTCCATTGCTTTTGCCCGCTATGGCAAGAATATTTCATACAGATCAGGAAATACTTGTTAGCAAGTGAGCTATGCATCTTAACAGTATCTTTTAGGASAGAAATGGTTGAACAGTTGCTCAAGATATAAATGAAGGTATATCTGWATTTGCATGTGATAAAGGATGAATTGCTGGGAAATAAACAAGAAAAGACTGCTGTTTAAGCATTTTATTTGTCAGATAAGAAAGATACTTGCTGGTTCATTTAATAAGCAGAGAAGGCGTATTGGGTTTTGCTTTGTGTTCCAAAAAAGTTACCTTTTGGAATGGGAATGAGTTACATCAACAAAAGATGTTGGCAGTTGTATAATGTTTTAAGAGGAAAGGAATATTTTAAACTCTCTTTTTCTCTCCCTTTCTGTCAATTGTTTTTAATTTTTTTTCTCTGCCTTGAAGAGCTTAACATTCATTTTTCTGTAGATGACTCATTGCAGTTCTAGCAAAAAGTGCAAAACTGTTTTAAGTGTTGAGGTGATGCATCACTCTTGACCCCTACCCTGTGCTGAGGGAGCATTGCATCTTAAGTAAAACAAATGATCTTATTTATACTCCAATCTTAAAAAGAGGGGGGGGGGGGGAAGAAAAGAAAAAAATATAGGACTGAAGCAGAAAGTCCTGAATTCTCAACTCTCAACTGGAATAATAATTTCCAATTCATTCCCAAATGTGAAATAGGATACCCTAATTCAATACTTAAAATTTGTTTCAAATTTGGTTGTGAGGATGAAATCCAAACACCATTTGCTACATTTTCTTAAYCTTACATCACTTTGTACAAATATGAAATAAGAGAGTGTGAGTGTTTCATGTTTTGCTCTAGTAGTGCATGAAGCCAGGAGGCAATTAGTGGGTTTGTTGGCGTCTTTCTGCTAAGTTAGAACTGCTGCCTAAAGTCAAGGGCAGCTTGGCCACAGGAACCTGCTGATCCAAATTCATAAGTTAAGAGTTGCTATGGGTAGTCCTGCCACTTTTCTATTTTTGCATGATGGGCAGACATATTCCTATGATTATTTTGGTGATGTCAGGTCAGTTTGAATCGCAGTACCAATGCARCTGAACTGATATTTTAGGTGATTAGTCTTACAGGGCCCCTTCAATGATGTGTATGTAGGGAGTGGCTCCAGCTAAGGGTAGAGCCAGCAAAGAGTGTTAAGAAATAGAGAGTTGAGCCTTTAGGAAGGGCATTGCTCATAAAGTGCTGAAAACTCTCTGTATTGGCAACAGATGTACAGATAAACCAGTTCTTGCCAATTAGTTGTGCTACACTATACTCAGAGGCACACTGTTATGTAARGATCCCCAAACTAGGGGACAGCATGAATAAGAACAGATCTGTCCATGATGCTTTCAGCTCCTCTAAACAATAGACTTGAATTAAGATTACAGTTCCCTCTTTCCTCCAATTCCCTTTTTGTGCCAAGCAGCATTGGTACTGTTCTTTTGTTTAATTGATTTTTAAGGCTTGTATAGATCTGGAAACATTTGCTGACTCTCACATACAAATGCATAAAAATACAAATACTGACAGTGCACAAAAGGGCTTTTAGTGAGTGCAGCGTGGCCAGAACTTGCTGGAATAGCAATGCCTGGTGGAAACATTGAACTGCTCTAGCTGACCCTGCTCTGAATCAGAATCACAGAAGGGACCTTTCGAGATCATCTAGTCCAACCTCCCTGGACACACAGTGTCACCTAGAGCAGGTGGCACAGGATTGTGTCCAGGCGAGGTTTGCAGGGTTCCAGAGAAGGAGACTTTCACAACCTCTCTGGGCTGCCTGTTCCAGKGCTCTGTCACCCTCACTGCTAAGAAATTTTTCCTTAAGTTCCTGTGGAACTTTTAGTGCTTCAGTCTGTGGCCGTTTCCTCTAGTCCTATCACTGACTACCACTGAAAAGAAGCAGGCCCCATCCTCCTCACTGAAGGGTTGAACTAGATGATCTCCAGGAGTTGCTTCCAACATAAATTATTCTCTATGATTCTAGCATGTACTCAGGCAAAGGAGGTAAGGATGGTAAGTCAAAGTCTGATATGTGATGTGTGGGATTCTCCAGGTTAGAAAGTTTTGATCTGGCATCCTTATCCAAGACAGATCCATGCAGTGTGCTTTCAGAGCTGGAGTCAAGTGTCCTGTAATCCTGGAATTAGACAGAGGTGAAGAAATTAGTCTCCAGTTGCAGTGCTAATGCTGGGCTTTAGTGCACAGTAATTAGCCTGCATCAAATTCAGCCTTGCTTGCAACAAGTGCTGTCACTCAGTGGCAGTGCCTCAGTGAAAACACCCTATTGGCTTTGAAATTTTCAACTTTTGGCCTCAGTGCGTTGCAATGACCATCTTTCTGTGATTTGATTATAGACAGTGTGGAGAAAATCATTCCTTCCCATTGATTATCCCGGGATTCTTCTGCCACTGTTGTTCCTCTGAAACTCATTGTTACTTTCTTAAGCTGAACTGACAGGAAAGACACGTTGAAAAAACATTTGACTTAACAGAATGCTAACATATACTCCATCTCTCTGGCCTTCATAAATTCCAAGATTTACTGGGGTATTTCCCATGCTGCTCATTAGTAATAAAAAACTTGTTTTCAGATGAAATATGTGTTTTGGCAGAGAAGCCTTTCTTATTTTTTTAGGGCTTCCCTTCATATTCTCACATAATGTTGTGAATCAGTTTTGAATTTTTAATGCGTTCTGTACAAGGCGTTTAAGTATTAACGTCTTGATCCAAGTTCTTCACTTTGCATGATGAAGAATTGACCTAAGTACAGTAACCCCTTTAAAGTTTTACAGCATTCCAGCAAAGGCTTTCACCTATTGGCCCACGTTGCAGGTGATGAATACAAGAATAAATTGTTTTTTACACAGAGAATAGGAAGAGTTAGCATTCAGGGATTTAGGCCTAAAGAGTTGAGAATTAATGATATCTATAAGGTGGTGATCATCTTATGTACTTTATTCATACCAATATGTTTCTAATTAGGTTTGACATATAAATGAGTGAATCCTTCCATTCAGTGATTTTAGTATGTCTTTCAAAAGAGATCTGTTTTGTAGTGTCCTAAAATCTTGATATCTTCTCTGCCTTATAAATTTATAATATGCTGGGCAATATCGATCTGAAGTCCTAAACACATAGAAATATCATGAGACTCTATGGACAAGGAGGGGAAGAAGATTCTATTTTGGTCTGGTAAAGTGTGGGACCTGTAAAGCGTATGCTGCGTCGTTAACTCACAGTATTAGTCATCAAATGGTTTAATGGAGCAAAGCACACTGAACGAAGCTATTTTATTTTGGTTGAGAATAAGAATGAAATTTCCAGTGAAAGAATATGCAGAACTTTAGGGAAAAAAAAAAAAGTTTGGAATATAAAATGTTAAGATAGAATGGTAGTATTCAAAGCTATTACTGTATGTATTCATCTGCTTTTTTGCTTCCTTTTGAATGTGATTTTTGTTGGTTTTTCTGGTGTTTTTTTGTGTGTTTTTTTTTTTTCTCCTGAATTTCAATGAAATTGCAGTATACTTCTGTCAAGTTTGGATAAGTATCTTGTGCAAAGTGTAGCTGCATTTGCATGATGTCAGATTTGGAATAATCTTCTGGTCAGTCACAGGCTAATTTACATAAAATGCATTCTACAAGATTTAGGCTTTATATATTTAAAAAAAAAGGAACATGATTTTAAGCAAGTGCTTAAAATGGCATTGCATCCTACTGTTGTCCCAAGAAAATATCTTCTAGTGGTTTCAGACCTTGTTTGAGAAATGATACAAATTACATTTTGGCTCTGTTTCTGGTTTCCCTTTATGAGTACAATCTCCTTAGAAATGTCATACCAAAATGTGTGGATTGCTTTAATTTAAAAACAAAAACTTAGGAAAAAAAAATAGTATTTTCAGGCATTGAGAGCTGTAGAGCGTAACTTAGKGAAGCAGGAGGGAGAGTTAATTACTGAGACATGATGTCCTTGTCTTTTTCCATTGTTTAAAGTTCCTAACCTTTAAAAACTGAAGTACCAGAAGCTAAACCTTTGACTTTGAAGCTTTGAGGTTACTCTTGACTTAGAGCTGATTAATATTTTTTTTATTGAAGGAAATATGAGGATGCYGAAAATCTTCTGAAGGTTGAAGTCAAGTATAAATAAAGCAACCTTTAAGAAGYGCTTTAACTTTTTGTGTACTTTTTCAGTTATGTCTTTGACTGCTCTGTTTTTCATTATCGTTTTTTGCAATATACTTAGGTAACAAACACTTCAAGATGGCTTACCCAGAAGTATTTTTTAGAATCTTAATGGAATGAGCTCTGGCCTTTGTCTTTTGACCCTGCTGTAGCTGTAAATAAAGACATGCATGGTCGTGGTCAACAAATAGTCCTCCATCCTGTCATTTTGCAAATCCAGACTGGTCTGTTACTATGMTCTGTAAATCTTCTCTGTAGTTTCTTTTGCTTCTAGTTTCAAATAATAAAATGATGACATTATTAAGGGTTTAGCAAGCAGGCTAACTGCACTCTTAGTATTCATTCTTTTTTTATCAAACTGAAATTATTCTAGAAATTATTGCAGTTTAGAGCAGGAGAACATTTGAAATTTTATACATTAACAAGATTCTTTGTTCTCAAACTTTTAATAAAATAAGAGAAGTAAGACTTGTTGGGGAGTGCTTCTGTTTTAGTAATAGAGAAATGGAATCTTGATTATTACTTTAACATTACAGCACTAATGGACACATGGTCTTTGTGCTAATTTGAGGAGCATTTTCCAGCGCTTCTATTTAGATCAAAGCCACCACACTAGTTTTCCATGGTATTAAAAGTGGCAAGGAGTTTGGTCTTTTGTAGTTTCAAAAACAAAACAGAAAAGACAATTTTACGTGTCAGTGTTTGTAATTATGCTGCAACAACATTTGCAATAGTTGCACATAGTACTATTTAAAACACTACTAGACTTCGAATCATTGTCCTTTGCTCCATTCAGTGTACCAGTGAATTATTTTGGAAAAGGAAGTTATATTGTTGATTTGTACAAAAGATCTTCTTTAATTGTTATACGCAGACTGTGACAAAGATAAATTTTAAAGAAGTCATCCACTGAAGATTAGTGGTAGAACTAACCGGAGTACAATGTTCCTGGATTTGAAATGCTGCATTGCATTTGTTTTGTCTCATAGTTTCTTGSATATAGGTAGAAATCAGATAACCACCAGAGTTGAGACTCTGCAACTGTAAAGATGAATTAAATGCAATGCGTCACACTTTCTTTTAGCAACTTGGGTAAAAATAGAAAGCAGTTATGGCTAGTCATTGACATACAAGTGGGTGGTATTTGAACTTTTATAATGGGGTACTTTTTATAATCTTTGTTTTTCATGGGAACTCATGTACTTGTTCAATAGCTTGTTCTGAGGAAATTAACTCTTGTCTTTGGGGTTAAACAAAATGGATGCAGAACTATTCTGTATGTGCTATGAACTGTCTTTTAACTGCGCTGAATTTTTTTTTTCTCCCCTAGTGTGTATGTATTGAGTGGATATTGCTACCACTTGCATCTGAGATTAGATTTTTTTTTTCAAATTCTGAATATTTTTATTTTTACAGTCAACTTTTAGCATGTCCGTAGGGATCAAAAGCTTAGCCAGACATTAACTGATTTTATCTACAAAGTCTGAATGACTGACGTAACGACTTGTAGTTTGACTTCTTTTTATTATTAACCTACCAAAAACATAGATTGGATCTATAGTCTTCTAATTCTATTAGTGACGGGGATATAGCTATATAAATTGCCTCCAACTCCACTAAAAGATACGTTCGTTGACTATTACCTCATCTGAACTCAGTGAAGGTATGCTTATAACATTAGTTTGGTGGTCACGTCGTTTTTTGGTACAAATTTAGGCAAGCAAATAGGCAAGGCTGAGTCCTGTTGATAAATAGATATGATAGTGACAAATTAGGACAAAATTGAGAGTTGATTCTTATGGGAATATGCATTTATTTTTATATGCTTTTATAATTAGCATTTTTACATTTATAAAAATATGTAAATATCTTTAGGATTTTTCTTAATTGATGTGATTGAGACCCTGGTCCTCATGGGGACTCTAGTCACCCTGGTGTATGCTTGAGGGCAAGAGCAATCCAGGAGGCTTCTGAAATGCATTGATATCTGTCTCTGAACACGGGTGGTTGAGGAGCTGACGAGAGAAGTGTTCTGCAGGACCTCATCCTTATAAACAGGGCAGATCTGGTCAGGGATATGTAAGCCAGGGGCAACCTTGGCTGAAGTGACCCTGTGGTAGTGGAGTTCTACCAAATGTAGAAGCTCAGGAAGAATATAGAAAGTCTGCATAAGCTTGCAGGGATATGGTTAGAAATGGCACATGAAGCTGAATCTGGTGAGGGACGTGAAGGGCAACAGGGAAGTCCTCTACAAGTACACCAGTAGCAAAGGGAAGAATGGAGAAAATACAGGCCTGATGCTGAATGAAGAAATAGCCCTGGTGACAAAGAATACAGGAAGGGCTGAGGTACTCRTTGCCTTCTTCACTTCAATCTTTAACTGGGAAGACCAGCTTTCAGGAAGCCCAGACTTCTAAGTCCAGAGGGGAAATCTTGATCAAGGAAAATTTAACCTCAGTGTTGGGAGGTCAGTATTAGGGAATATTTAACCAAACTAGACATACACAAAGCTATGATGGCATGCACTGGCAAGTGCTGAGGGAACCAGGTCATCTATTTGCCAAGCAACTCTTGATTACCTTTGAAAGGTCATGGTAATCAAGGGAGGTTCCTGAGAGATGGAAGAAAGCRTACATTGACTCAGTCTTCAAGAAGGTGCCAGAAGGAGGACCTGAGGARCTACAAGATGGTCAGTCTCACTTTGATCCCTAGGAAGAGGAGTCTGGGAACCATTTCCAGGCATGTGAAATTGCCCCAGCACGCATGGGACTGACTGCTGAGAGGAAGCACCTGAGAGATTCTGGTGGGCAAGTTGAGCTTGAGCCGGAACGGTGGCAAAGGCAGCCAACAGTATCATGCCTTAGTGTGTGGCCAGCAGCTACAGTCAGGAGAGACTGAGAGCTGGAGAAGTTTTTCCTGGAAAAGAAAAGCCTCAGGGAGATCTTATTCCATTCTGTAAATGCATGAAGCGGGCTTGTAAAGAGGATGGTGCCAGACTCTTTTTTTGTGATGCTTTGTGGCAGGATGACAGGAAGCCAACTGAAACATAGGAAATTGTCAGGTCTTAAGAAAAGGACCTTTTTTTTCTGTTAAGGTAACTGAACACTGGAAAGTTTCCCAAAGAGCTTGTGGAGACTTCCTCATTAGGGAAATTTGAAATTCACCTGGACAGAATGATGAGCAACCTGATCAAGCTGCCTTTGACCAGACAATCCTCAGAGGTTCTTTTCCATGGGATTCAGTGAGATTATGAAAGAATTTTCGAATGGTGAGGTGATAGTCTAGAGCAGGAGCKGACTTATACTCAAAATATATTTGTTATCATAAATTCCATAATAAAGCCTAAGCAATAGTAATTGCTGTTTTGTTGAAACTGCAGTTGATACTAAGACTACTTGTGTAGCAGACTTAGTATAAAACTAAAGAACACCCCATTTTGATGGATGGGTTGCAAGCACTGTACTAGGCTGTATGTGACACTGATTAAGCAGTCTACAGATAAAATAGATGAAACCTCTCAGAATGCTGTTGAGTTTCTCTGTCCTGGTTTTCTCCTTACCCTCTTCTATAAAATGCCTCCACTTTTGTTATAAAGTCCTCTGAAGATCTCTAAGGACTTCACAGAAATGAGGAGAAATGATTCCTCCAGCATGTATTAGAATTGTTAGAGGGTCATGCAGCATGTTCAAGTAATAATCTTGTGTTTTAATGTTATATATTTTTTSAAGTTAGTATAACCTTCTATTACTGTACGTTTAAAGTTAATATAAACTGTTCATCATCTAGCAAGTGAGCCATGTAAGCTTATAGTAGGCAGATGCTTAGTTCTTTTGCAAAGCTTAAACATCTTGAGTAAATTTTATTTAATAATTCTTTGCAGAGTATAGTATTAATCTTAACAAAAACAGTCATGCTCCGTTATTTGTGTAGCAAAAACCTTTCTTAGTGATCTGGAAAATGAATTATATAGATCTCAGAGGAGGAAAAGTATAACAGACTGCTTTTTAAAATCAGAAAAAAAAATTCACTATATTTATTATATGTGTTACATAATGGATAGCATCCCTTTTCAGTAATTAGTGGTTAATGCTTGATCTCTTGAAATGCTGGTGGATCTCTTGAAATAAGTTTCAACTTTTTTTTGTCCCGTCCAGAGCTTAAAAACAATGTTTTTACCGTTGGTAGAAAACTCTTTATTCTGGTTGTCTAAAGATGCAAGTAACTTTTTGGGGGTTCCCACATTGCTTTTTGTTGAAGATGTTATTTTTGAAGGGCCTATAAAGGACACAAACTAGTGCACTCAGGCAGATCAGACAGCAAAAGACATTCTAAAAACAATTACCAGGGTATCTGTCTGATGCTACACAAAAAGAGAAGTGACAGTTGCCTGCTTAAGCCAAATACATTATCTCACAGATATGGAGAACTCTCAGTAGTCTATACAATTAATTCCACATGTTAGTGGACTTTTGGCAAGACGTTCATATTACAAAAATTCTTGTGCTTGGATTTTTCTTTGACATCCTCAGAGTTCCACTATGCCTGCATTTGACAATTCCATTCATAATTCAGACAGGGAAGAAGTGATGCATGGAAGTCCTAATACGGTTCAATGCAGGTTAAAATCCCAACCCACTGTGAATTGCTTTCTAAGTAAACGCTGCAGTGTATGTGCTGGATGCACAAGTTTCCATATGGCAGATAAGATGATGATTAGCCCCTCAGGGATCCTTAAATTACGTGAAATGTGATAAAGAAAAGCAAACTCCTATGTAGTACACTGCAGTCTACAAATGTGGAATTTTATAGGGAGCTTATAATTTAAACAGAACTGTTTAGGGCTCCATAATCAAACAATGAAGAGCGGCTATAGTTGGCCCAAAGCCCTAGACTGAAAGATGGAGTCATATGTTGTGTCTTTGCTTCAAATGAGAGTGAAGTAGGGATGAATCAAAGCTGCCTCAAGATATGTGGGGAGAGGAGATGTGTATTCTTGAAATACGTGGTTGAGATTGATGTCCAGATTATATGTAGTGTGGAACCACACTGAAAAGAAAGATGAATGGGAGAGGATTGGCAGGAAAACAAATGTATATTAGAAAAGTATTTTGGACGCAGCAGTATATATATTAAATTGTAACAACATTTTTTCTTTCTATTCACAGCTGTATCTTGACTGCTTTCCAGATATACTGAACCAGTTTTGCAGAGAAAGGCTCTGCAAATATAACCTTGGCATTAATTTTAAAGACACTCCCAGCCTGTGAAATCATTCACTAGGTAACCACCTTTGTAGTTGTTGATTGTAATGCACTGCAGGCTGATAGACCACTGCTGAAATTCCCATAGATTTGTTCTTCTCAGTGTAGTCTTATTAACATCTATCAGATTAATAGATTGTGTAGAAGTTACTCATCTTTGATTTCTTGTGACAAAGTATAAAGGTAAGCCCCCTTAAAAACCTCCGTATTCCATACATCTCAGTTTGCCGTGTAGCTTTCTTTCCCTCGATTTACTGCATTCATATTGTCTTATAAAGATGATTATAGCTCATAAATCCTTTCAGCAACTGAAAATTAAATACCCGTGAAAGTGAACCTTTGTCACAGTACTTGCAGGATGGAAAAATAGTGACAGTGGAGGAGAAAATAAAACTGCAATTTATGTGAAAGTAATGCTTTTATGAAGGTTAGCATTTTTCCCTTGTCTTTGAGGTTTGTACGATAAAGATTCTCCCATRTAAGTCAACCACGAAAGCAGAGCACTTTATTTTACATGTAGGTATGTTCTCACCCTATGGAATATTTCATAATGCCAAACAGCAGTAATACAGTGCTGACTATTTAATAGTCACCCTCCAGCAGAAGTCTAGTAAGCAAGGGGTCCTTCTGGCCTAGTGATACTTATTTTTATATATATTTAATGCTCTTTTCCTTCTGGATGAATAGGTGATAGTATGTCTTAGTGCGAAAGAGTTGATCGGAAACAGAGGACTGCAATGGCTAGAACAATCCTCTCAAAAGGAGTTGAGCTGCCCACAGATAAACTATGGCACCTTTTTTGAGTGGAATAGTGAAAATTATAGTTGCTTTTATCTCTCAAAATGTTTGAGAAAAAATAGTCTCAATATTGCAAGCACTTAGAATGGGAAATGATGATATTCTGGCCTGGGGTTGTCCTCCATTTTACTGCTTCTCAGTATATGTAGGATCAACCTTGCTCATATACCATAGCTGCAGTAGGGTGGCAAGTTGGCTTTTCTTTAAATAAGAAAAATGTTGTCCATAAAAAGAATATGAATTGTAGACACTCTATATTGAAGTTGTTACTCTAGTATTTATTTGTATTTTATATTTGTATTTTATATGTCCATATATGGACATATGTTTATATGTCCAGTGGAGATAGTTTTGATTTCCTGGAGAGCGGATTTTTTCTCCCCTCCAGTAATATTTTCCTGTGTCATTTACCAAATTTTAGTATTTCATTTCTCTCACCAATTCATAGAAAATGTTTGCAGAGGGGTGTGTTTTCTTCTTTTGAGTGTTTGTGTCCTGAAAGTAAGTCGTGCAAGCACTTGCTGCAAATGCATAGCAAAAGAGAAGGGGGATACTTCCCAACTAGACTTTGCAAGTTTTTCTCTGTAAGAATTGCAGCTTCCTGGTGTGCAGAACTCTGCAACAATTTGGTTTACAAAATTTTGTATGCTGAAAGAAGATAGAGTCCTTGGGAGGTGAGGTTAGTCATGAAACTGACAGCAGGGATAATCTCTCTATAGTCAAGATAACTACGAAATCTTATGTGATCTTTTTTTTTTCCTTGAAAAGAAGAAATAGCTTTTATATCCAGCAAATGATTCTTTGGATAACTTAGGGTATTTTTGCTAAGGAGTTTCATACCACCTTGATTGTACGTGTACTGATTGTTCCATTGTGCTCAGATTTTATAGAATGCTACCCTTTGGTAAGTTGATTTGTTAAACTTTAGTAAGTTATTGTCGAACAGCATACAGGATTTACAAGCCAAATAAATGTATGGTATGTGGGTGGTTTTTTTTTAAGTTAAACTGTGATTTCAAATACATATTTTTATTTCTGTTCTTTAGTGTGAAGTAACCTGTAAAACTCTGTTTACCTGTAGACAGCATCTAATTTAGATATTTGTTCTGGTACTAATTTTGCTTTTCTTTTAAGTTGTTTTAGCCAGCAGTTTGCTTAGGTAATTCTATGCATTTTAAATGCTTTGAATTGAAACTTAAAACATTTATGACAAAACACATTATCTAGCTCATGAAATGCCATTGCTAACTCTAGTACTTTGCAACCATACGTAAAGTATGAGAAACCAGACAAAATGGAAATTCAGGAGTGATCTTTTAAAGAAGAAAATGAGACACTGCAAAATCATTAACCAGTCATAAATATATTTTGATTCCTACAGAAAATATTGGAGCAAATAAAAAGCAAGACACTTGCAAACATTTGAACATGAAGAGAAGCTGTTATGTACTTGTCATAAAAATATTACAAATGAGACAAATCTGTTCACAGGGCTGACTAAGCTTTGCGAGTGAAGGAGAAGCCATACAAGTTGTGTACTGAATGCAGTAAGGATTTGATGGTCCACATGGTGTTTCAATAACGATCTTGGGAGACAAGCTTGAGCTGGATACAACTTTTCACGTAGTTCTCCATTCAGAACATGTTTCCTTGGTAGTCATTGTTAAAATGGAAGTATTTATAGGGTGAGTTTCAGTAAGGGTCTCACCTGTGTSTGTATTTTATGTTTCGTTAAAAACCTGAGTGACTGAAGAGACAGCATGTTTGTTTACTGTTCAGGGGCTACTGTTCAAGGAGGGAATGCTGGTGTGTCTGAGGAGGGCAGACGATTCACAGTGATCCTTTGACCAATTAAAGGAAAGATTTGAAAAGAGTTTTTGTCAATAGGACACTAGGCAAAAGTAATTAATTGTGTGCATATATATATATACACAGAGAGAGATAGAGAGTAAAGGAATAACTAGTTAGGCAGCTATCAGATGAGGAGGAAACTGCCATGGGTCAGAAGCAAAGCATGAGTCAGCAGTACTTTGGCACTGCAACGGAGGAGAATTTACTGTATAGTTACTCCTYTGCCAACAAGTGTAGTGTCTTCAGGAATCAAGGAATAGTCCTTCTGCTCTATATATCTTTGAATTTTTCTGGAGTGCTGTGTGTTTTGGTCACGGGGCATCAGGAAAGTTATGAAGCAACTGGAGGGGGAAAAAAAATCTACAGATTTCTGAAACAACATAGCTTGAAGAAATGGTTTTGCTTAGAGAAATGAAGCCTAAGAGAGGATCATAACTTATGAAATACATAAAAGACTTTTGCAAAGAGAAAGAGATTAATGATGAGAAGAAATGATGGATTTGTACTGTACAAAACTTGTGAAGATTAGGCAATAAGAAAAACTCAGAACAGAAAATTTGAATAGAATGCCTTGGCTGGAGTGTCTCCGTTGCTGGGTGTTAGGGCCAGATTAGACGATCAGCTGTAAGGAATAAAGGAATAAAATTTAACAGTACTTAAGGGCATGGAACAATGACCTCTCTGAACATCAAAACAGGTCTGAAACATCTGAATGGTGCTCTGAGCGAAGTTATCATTGCGAATATGCCAAAGTGAAGTGCTTGACTTCGAGCTACTTTCAACTCTAGAAATCCAAATAAACTTGGACCTGTTTGGAAACAGTCAAAATTCATGCTTGTGAAAGAGTTTGACTTGATTTGAGTCCCAGGCAGCACTGACATCTGCAGTTGCATTCTTCATCAGGAAACAGTACTTGAGAGAAAATACTGCCTCTTCAAACCACATSTAGTCCTTACTAATATTAAGTCTCCCTGAAACATGCAGTAAGTRCTCTGTAAGAGTGTCACCCTGGTTAGTATTGCAACAAGTATTTATGAAGCTGCAGCTGAAGACTCCTACACATGCCCATATGAAAAGTGGGTATCTATACTCCCTTACTGGGATAGAGTACAGAGATTTCCAGAGAGCTGTTCATCAGATCAAAGGTAGGTGTATATTTTGAGGAGAACAGAGTAGCTCACCAAGCTTCTTTGACTCTGTTGTCTCTAGTGGGAGTTTAGGGCAGGAAGCACTATAAATCTGTGCGTCTTCATCTGTGAGCTGAGTTTTACCTAAATTATTTTCAGGAAGTTGCTGCCAGGACGTGAGGAGGTTGAGTATCTAGAGCAGATCTGATGCTCAAATCCCTTAGAGACAGGTTTTCATAAGTGTGTGCCAGAATGTTTTGGAGCAGCCCTTGAGAAATTCAAGGGAGATTTCCTGGTATCCTACCTCTAGTTCAGTGTAAGTTGATTGAAYATGAGGGATTTCAGATGAAATCATATATGATTCAGGGGAATATCATTTTATGGTTTATTTTTAAACAACAGTTAGCCTTTAATACATTTGGCTTGCTTGGCAGCTAGGTTTGTATTTCATTGAATAGACTGATGCACACTGCATAGCCTGGGATAAACAGACATTTTCTCACCCCTAAGATCTCAATGCCAACAGCTTTTTTTTGCCTTTTTTTTTTTATTTCTCTCCTCCCCTATTAGATTGCTATTGCCAAACTTCCTGAAGTGTCTGTATTTTATATGTTCTTTTTTTTCCCCTTCTCCTTTCTGTCTGCRCCACAAGTTGCAGAAAAGCAATTTAGCTCAAACTGTTATTTTCCTTGCCAGGAACTGTGCTTTATTTGCTACATCTTGTGGCAGTGTGGTCTGACCTAGTCTGTGTTGTTCTTCTTTTTATATATATGTTTTTATAATATCTRTTTTTCCCTCTGAACTTACTCATTGTTATTTCCTTCCAAGAAAGCAGAACAACCTAAACCTTTCTGCCATCTTCAACATATGAATTCCCTGCTTAAATGGCTGAAATCTGCTGATAGAAGTACCTGAATTCAATCTCTTGCCAGTTTGTCCTGCGTCTCCCATTGACCTGGCCAGCTGTTTTGTCAAGATTGTCAGTAGCCGAAATCTGCATGGCATTCCTCTGGTCGTGTCTAGGTTTCTTGCTTCATTAACCAGCTAGCTTTACTAGAAAAGATCAGTAGGTGAATGAATTCTTTATTACAAGGGTCTTAGCCATTCTAAGAGGTTGTTAGTTATCTATTCTCTTATTTTCTCTTCTAAGAAAGTTCAGTTTTGATTGCTTGATTAACTTGTGGGACTTTAGATGAAGGCTAGATTAAAGCACAATATACAAAAATAGATTAATATTCTGAGAGTCTCCACTGTTTAGTTTGCTGGAGGCTGACAGAGAAGTTAGAAAGAGGATGCAAGATGCAATAGATTTTGATTATTTTCTCTTCCATAATTTTAATTGTCAGATTGTCAATTGAACTTTTATTTATGTTTACWTTTTATTTTTAGTGGATACTCAGAAAAGGTAGAAGTTTTGTGAACCGTAATGCCTCCTCATAAATAAGGATACCTGGTGCTCTCAAATCTGCTCATGACGATAGCATGCTCAATATTCTATCCTGATTGAGAGAGAAATATCTCTATCTAATTTTCTTTCCAAGAAGATGGGGAAGTTTTTCTTTTTTTCCTGTGTTTAACGTCTGACTTACTAGCAAGTAYTTCATTTACTTTTTGCCCTTTTGTAACTTTCAGCCAACTGCCCAAACCAATCCAATAAATACATCTCGAACAAGTATACTCACTGCTAGCAACTAAGGAAATCCTAGGAGAGATTTAAAGACTTTTTGTACTTAGAATATTGAGATAGGTAGGGAAAGGRGAGGGGGAAAATATGAAAACTCCTGACTCTTAGCAATATGTTGTTCCTGGTTAAGCTTATAAAACCTGGTGGGAAAATGAGTTATGAAGTACAACCTGAAGAGTTACAAAGCAGAAACAAAGTCGATGTTTTTTTTCAAATAACAGTCACATTGTTCTTAAGSAGATGATGGTATTTTGACTATTTATTGAGTCTTTCTTGAAAATGGAGCCTTTAACTGGACACAGCCATGACAGSTCAACATTTAGTTAAATGCACACACATGAACGCATACATATTTAACAGCTAATTTCAAGAGGCTTAGCTGGTGATCATAGAACCCATTAGAATTGGTACTCATAGAAGGGAAAAAAGGGACATGAATTTTGGGTCCTGGTRCACTGAGGCTTTGTCTAGTATAATTTAGGAAAGGCTGTAGGATTGTGAAATGGAATTATTTGGCTTGCTAAAAAATAACAAGTAAATCTTATGAAGGATGACGGACAAAACTCAGTTGTATTTAAAGATGTTATTTAAACAGGATGTGCGTCTCAGATAAAAACAAGGTAGCTGTCCTTTAAAAATCTCCTGTGCTAGAACTGGGTCTCAGCTTTCTTGTGACTTCAAAGGGGAAGTTTTAGCTTAAATTACTAGCTTAATGGGAGGTAGTGAAGAAATAGTGAAGAAATGAAGGAGAGTAGCTGATACATGACTGAAGAGGCTGAGAAAAGCTGTGTTACCTTGTGTAAGACTTGACTTCTGATGTTGAAAATGATAATGACAAATTGTACTGTCTTCATAAGGGCTTTAGTCCAGGTTAATTCACCTGGAAGGTGAATTAATAGGTGAAGTTAGGAACCTGCTTCTGCCCCTCTAGTAAGACCTTGGTTTATAAAATGAGACAGTCTGTGAAGGCTTTAGGAGGAACAATAAAATAATTTTAAATCAGTAAATAAATAAATAAAGGAAAAATGGTTGAGCTGGCAATTCAGTTGCTTTCTTGGTGTCATGGATTTTCTGACTGCATTTGATATCATAATGTTTCAGTTCTTGTTTAAATATTAATCTGACTAATAGCTATTTTTTCACAAAAGATTTCTCATTCAAAATGAATATGATTGCGGGAAAATGATGAGAACATGGCTTGTTCCCTGATGGGGCATATCATGATTCCAGTGTCAGTAAGCTGTTGTTTGATGGCAAAGAAATACCTTTCTCTCCTTTTAAGAAATACTTTTCTGTCTGAACTGATATGGTAGAGGACAACTGGTCTTCAATAGCTAATAGGTCTACTGCCTTTATTCAATGAGAATGGCTGTATCTTTACCTTCTTAACACAAATGCATGTGTTCAAGTTGTGCTAAGAAGTTTGGCATGAATTCTGAATTTTTCTAGGGTAATCAAAACAGCTTTTAGAAATCTGGTGTTTGGAGGAAGCAGAGGAGTAATGCTCAGAATTGCTACTGACCAGAGACACTGTGCTTTGAGATAAACTGACAAAGTGCGAAGACCAGCTATGTAAAATCCAGTGTCTCGTGTGGTGGCCATATGTTAATCGTTGAAGGAAACTGGAATCCCTCCCSGCCACACAACACCCCTCAAACAGATGATGCCTTTTCATAGCTTACCTGTAGTAGAGAATTAGAGAAAAATATTATTTGGGGTTATCATGTTGACCTATTCCCAGGAGAGAACAAGATGAGTTTTAGTTTTGAACTTACTTTTGGTTATCCATCCTGGTTCCTGATTTATGTATATGTTGCTTTCACTTCATTAAACCAATGCATTATTTCATCATTTCAATAACTCAACAATTCTGGATATTTTAGTTTGGTTTTTTTTTTTAGTATTGACTCTTCTGTCATCAGGTATTCAAGAGCTTGGACTATTCGAATATAGTTTTCTCTGCTACTTAATGATTTTCTTACTGAGAAGTGGTATCGAGCGCATAAGCATACAGTAAAATTAATGAAACACATACATGATAAACTTGCACAGATAAAGGAATTGCATGCATTTTCCTGTAAGTCTTGCATAGACTATTAACTGTCTGGAGATACAAAATAAAAATCAGATTAAAATCAGATGTGAAAATTGGAAATGCTTGTCGTTTMGTTACAGGGCATTAATAAAAAGTAAATATAATTGAATTGGTTTTAGGGATTTTTTTTCTTCTCTTGTGGCTGTGGTATCCTGCTTCCATCAAATTTGATATCAATTTTCTCCTTTGTGCTTTTTTTTCTTTTGTCCTTCAATTTTTGAATCTGCAGGCTGTGTGTTTTAGACTTCCCATGAAGAGTTTTCAGGCTTCCGGATGATTGGCATCTCTATTATTTTAAAATGCTACATATTAACTTTACAAAGAGATGTTTCATCTGCATTCAGATAATTGCACTGTGAAATRGATAAACATTCCAGGTATCTCCTGATTGATAATTATGACTTTTGACCTATGGCTTCATGTTTAAGGTCATCTGGTATCATTTGAAACTTTCTCAAGCAGGGRCAGTTGGACTAGTCAAAGCTCAGGAGATCAAGTAACTGTGAACAAATAGTAGAGAAAGAAGCTGTCTACKTCAAATCAGTATTGTTCATCCACTTTCGTTGTGACTTTGTACATAAGACTCTAATCAAATAGGTAGTTTTATCTGCCTTTCTTGGTAATATAGGCATGGAATATAGATTAGAATACATTAGAAATGAATATGATCAATAGGTTATTTGCTGCAATCTTTTTTTTTTCTTGTTGAATTATTGTGAAATACATGCAGAAGCTATGGAAAAATTCTGTAGCATCCAGGATAGAAAGGCATTTTGTCTGAGTAAGGGCAGCTGTCTGAAGAGAAATAGAAGCCTTTCAAGTTCTGACCACAACTATCTTAAGTTTCAAACTAGATAGTACCAAAGGCTTAGGAAAATAGGTAAACCTGGGTGGTGCCCTAATAAGCTGATAAATYTTATAATAGCAGCACACTGGCCTGTTAGTAGAAAATAAACAATTGAATCTGTCTAAAAGCTCAAAACATTCTTCTTAAAGTCAAAGGTAGRAATTTTGCGATAGACTTGCAATGCCTTTATAGTATTTTATTATTATTGTTATTGTATGTTTTTTAACAAACAGGAAGTGGTGGTGAAAGATGTTGAGTATCATTCTTGTAAAGGGAGGCATTACATTTGGTCCAGTAATGGGTGGATGTTTTATTATGAAAGTAGACATAAGATGATTTTTGTTTGTTTTAATCATTTAGGACAGTGCTTTGGAAGGTTGGTGTTTTATTACTGAAGGCAAAGGATATTGACGGACAACTTGACGCATCATTAGATGTCCAGCTGTAAGTGATGTGTGGACAGAAAGTGAGGCCCAGAAGATGCATATGAAAACTCCTTAAGAAATCTCAGTAATCATGGTTTTACCCAGTATTCCTTGTTCAGCACAGTTAGCAGAAATTTCCTCAAATGCGTTGTTATTTCCACTGATTTGGTTTGTTCCCAAGGTCTGTGAAAAGATACTGAAAGTGTATTATTCATAATGCCCAAAGCTAACAGGGCAAGAGAGATGCAAAGAAATAACAAAATGCTCCTATTTAGACAGTGGTGGAGAATGAGAGGTAAACATTATAGAAAAAACAGTAAAAATAACTTTATTCAGGGAGCCCAATTTTTCTGTCTTGTTCTCATCTCCAGAGTTTCAGCTTTGTCATTCATCTGCACTGGTATTTCTCTCCGGAGAACCTTTAAAGCCCAAGTTGTCAATCTCCTTTGAAATGCTATGGTGTTGAATATCAAAGGGAATAGCCTTTTGCTGCATTGGTCTCTGATCTACCCTACTATCACATTCCCAATCTTTTCCCAGATCTTTGCTGATTTGATGAGCAATAGAATCTTGTGTTTTATGATTTGCAGGGGCTTATTTTAYGTGTGTACTCTGTTTTAAAAGTATTGTCAAAATAATTATGAGTTGGATAATGAGGAAACTAYTTATTTGACAAATATGAGAAGTCCATACGGGATCAGTGAAGTTGCTCTGATTCTAAGGTGACAGCTAGTTGTGGAGCATTTAGAAACYGTTTTGTACATGGTCAATAAAACATCTTGGCCTAAGGCTTGTGGAGACCCCACAGAACTACTCTGTATCAGTATGTTTTAATGAAGTTCCGGCACTGTCAAACACAATTTGAAGAATTAAAACCAAACAAAAAGCTGTTTTAAAATACTAACAGAATTTCTGATCTTTTGCTCACGTGTTATATAGACACTACATGTCCAKGTCCTGCTGAGAATTGCTTGGAAAGTTTTATTCCTGCTGAACGAGGCTGTGCAGCTGAGGTTTCAAGTTGGGTAGAAGCTGATTGGTATTCATCGTTGTGTGCTTCAGAGTTTAAGAAAAAARGTTCTTAAAGTTCTTTCTTTAACTGTATTCTGTGGTCTGGGGAAAAATATACAGCAAAGTAGAATTTTTAATTTGTAACAAATGACTTGCTATGAGTTGAGTAACTTTGTCTAATGAAGACAAAGTGCTGTTCARTATAACCTAAATCATGTGGCCTTCGGTTCTTGAATTTATTCATGAATGCAAAAAACACTATCAGAGGCAGCTTTTCAGTTCAAAAGAATACAATGGTCCATACTTAGAGGAGAATATTAGTTATTTCAGGAAATATATGCCTAAATGTCAAATTCAGAAGGTGGTTTTTAAATCAACATAAATATTCATCTTCTCTATATTCAAGCTGTGCAAATACTTCTGGATTCTCTTGCAAGAAGCCATGCTACTTGTTTCTCTAGGCAAAAGATTACTAATATGAAAAAATGAAGTATTGACTGCAGGGTATTTGCAGACGATACATTTTTTTCCTGGCAGGAGTATGAATTGGCATATTTGAATGACCTCATAAACCTAAAAATTGGAAGATTAATCTTGAAACTGGTGGGGGAGCTTTGAAGGTCAAACTGAAACAATACCGTATGATTTATGTCAACATTTTATAGTCTTAAAACTGACTGACCTGGTAATACAGTCAGTGCAATGTACTGTGTGCAAAGGTAGGTACTGTTTTTGTGCTGTGTGCTCTGTGCTAGAGTATTAATTTAAATACACTAATGTTGATTTTGTTGTTTCTTCTCAGGGGAAGGCCCACTGTTTACATACAGGTCATGACACCTTTAACATTCTTTAGACTATGGTTTTTGATTTCTCAGTGCCTAGTCTTACATCTYGGCTTTCAGTAAGGTTCTCTCCCCTCCTGCCAAATTTGATGGCATTATATTATATAAACATACCTTACTTGAGGGGAGAATTAGTGTAATTGTTACAGTAATTGTTTTTCTTTTGGCTTTGCTGTGTTTGAGTTTTTGGGAAGGTATTTTTTCTTTTGATTAGTTGTCTGCCTGCTTCTAGAAGACTCAAGGCACCACTTCTAGCAGCATGTAAGTATAGGTGTTTTCCACAGGTATGGAGWTGTGTGGTACCTCCTGCGGCTGTTTAGTTTTGAAAGCTAATTATTTTAGGCAAATAAGCCAGTCTGCTGGCTACCCACTTTATATATTCAAGCCTGGAAATYACTGTCAAAAGCTGTCTTAGAGCTAGCATGTTCTGGCTCCAGGAGTTTCCGTGTATATTCAGTGTGTTGTTTAGAAGATAATCATACAAGAACAGAATTATTTTTTCCCTTCCTTTTTTTCCTCCTCCTCTGTCAAGTACTTTGATGCTTGCAAAACTATCAGCAGCCAAGGTAATGTGAACAACAGGGTCAGTGTTTGAARTCTGACATTTTGTATTTCTTTTTGGAGTGTTAGAACTGCGTGGGTAAGGGAGCGGGAGAGAAWCTTCTTTCATTACTGTGTGYGCTTCACTCACTATATACTAMTGCCAGAATGTCTCAAAATGCAACTAAAGCTGTGCAAGACGAATGCAGTTAAGTATAACTAATTCCTCCTTGATATTTTATTACAGTTATTTCCCTGTCCTATTAAGCTACCTTTAGTGTTAAAAACAATAAAGAGATTAACTTAAGCAATTGAAAGAGGATACAGTGCTGTGTACAGCTGTATTTCTCTGCTTGCCAGCTCCCTTTCTTATGTTGCAGATTTAATTTCCCATCCCAGTAAACACTTGTAGACTGGCTAATTGTAACTTCTCTCACCGGTGTTTCTTTTCATGCTTCTTTTTCCTACAACATAACAGTTTTTCTTTCRTTCATTTATTCAGACTGACAGGTGGGCAGCATCTTCAGTACAGAATTAGAATCGGTAAACATCTTGCTGAAGGCATTGAAGCCTGGTTATAATAAACATTTAATTCGCTATCAGACACTGCCTAGGGCCTCTTTTTATTTACAGGACTGGAAGGATATTGTTCATACAGTTGCCTTGTATCTCAGAAGGAACCATGAGAGTCTTGCTTTTGCTATTGTTTCTGGCTTATAGTCTTTTTCAATTTTGCATAAGGTCCCTACCTTTTGGAAAGGTTGCTGCTTATCTGCACTTCTTTTTTAGATTGCCAAATGTAAGTAACCCTTCTTATGGATTTTTAAGCTGACAATCACATGAAATGAATCTTGATGGGAGATCTAGGGAACAGGCAAGTTTAAAGTCTTTYGTGTTCAACATCCAATACTGGCAATATTGGAAATGTCGGCGTCTTTTCAATTGCGTGATAGAGTTGCACTGTTTGTTAAGTTTTCAGAGCTGACTGACAAAGGACCCTAAATTTACTTGACTGTTTTAGAGAAGCTTTCAAATGAATCCTCTTGAAATGAGTTTCCACGSTTTTAGAGGAAATTCTACTTTTAAAAGAAATTTGAGCTGCTGTGTATTTTTTGCTTTTGCTTCTGTAGTGACTCAAGATGAGCAAGAGAAAATGGCACAGACTTTAATTACTTGGTAAAGAGCACTCATGGTTCATAAACTGGAACTCTTCAGTCATTAGTTGGGGGATACCAAAAAATTTTAGCCCATTTTTGGGTAAGACCTAAGACGTAGTCTGCTGTACATCAAAAATCAAGGTTCCCCAGCCTGGATTATGCCTTATTTGTTCCCATTTGGTAAGATGGGCTGGCTATTGGCTTCCAGATCATGCCAGTCACTACCTGGTAGGACTCTTGGTCATTCTCCAAACCATAACAGATGACCTGTCTTCTAGAGCTATGGAGGTGAAAACAATCAATCTAGTTTCTTAGGAAAGTTGCCTCCCTTTGATCGTAGTGGACAGTTATTCCATTATGTGATTTTTCTAACACCTTGAACAGTGTGGGGAATAAGTGTTCCAGGAGGCAAATGGGCTGTCTTCAGCTCCATTATCTAGTATAAACCCTCCTCCTCACCAAATCCTCTTTGGACTAAATTTTCTAATMATGAATAGAAAAAAGTAAGGGCAATTCTGCAGAGGTGTGTACTGACCCTCTGCATCCCTTACCTGGCCAAATAAAATTCACCACCTGGCCACCAGGTGGGGGCATTGCTAAGATATTGATTAGTTATCAAACGCATATGACATCAGTGAGTCATTTGCAATCACTTTGATGTTTTACTCCATTTCTTCATGGACATTATACATGATGAAACAGAKAAAGTACCTAATCCTCCATAGGTTTTAGTAAAACAGGAACATACGCTACAGAAAATATCAAATAACTTGGTGATATTTAACAGGATTGCTGTAACTGTAAAGACAGTTTTTCACTTTTTATCAAACTTTCATGTTGTTTGYTCCCAGTGTTGGACATAAAGCCTGCATAGTTGTGTTTTTTTCATATCAGTTTTATCACTATTTTGCCAGATGCTGCTTTGGCAAGCATTACAAAAGCTTACTTATGGATGCATATGAAAGTGTAATGTAGGTTGTATTAATTTAGTGTCTCATATCTTTTTTTTTTCCTTTTGTGATAGGTTAAATTGTCACCCTGTTTCATGAAAAAAAAAAAAAAAAAAAAGATTCTGTGTAGATTTGGAGTTCAGTCCTCTAAGGTAGCTGAACTCTTTCAGGCAACTGAAATTTCTCTTTTTTTGCAGTATTATTGAAAAAGATATGGAAAAAAAGATAGACTTTTGAGTTTTTTGGATTTAAAAGCTGGTTTAAATTTATTATCAGGATTTGATTCTTCCTGTTTATAATCTAGAAGACTAAGGTAAACATGTAAAATTCATTCACTGAAATAGATGTACATACCAGACTGCTAGATTAAAACATTTAAAATATAGCTCTGAAGCCATTAATAATGAATTCAGACCTGCATTAAATGAATGGTTACTTTTTTCTCCCTTCCGTTGAACAAAAAAGTTGTTGGGAAAGATCATATATATGAAGATATCTAACTGCACAATATTTATAATTAAATGTAGATAGAAAATGATGTTTTCCTTTGATAGTTAGAGGAAAAAAGGTTTACAGGACTATGACATTATTTAGGTAAAAGTTGATCAATTTTTAGGCTGGCATTATTTTATACCGGCCTGCAATCTTTATCATGAGAGATAAGATAGAAAAGTGCCCTGTGGTTTGCAGAGCTGATAAAGGAAGCAGATTTGATGAGAAACAGCAGAATGAAAACAGATAAGATCTGCTTTATGAGTCTCTTTGTAGTGCTTCAATGAGGCAAAAGAAGCACCAGAACATACCAGAATTGCTGCTTTTCAGCTGGCCTTTTTTTTTTTTTCTTTTCCAGAAGCATCAGGTTCTCTTTTTTGCCCTTCTTCAAGCAAAACAGGAGATTACCAAAGCAGTAATATAACCTAGATCTTAGATGGATATCCAGTTCTTATGTATCATCTACTCATCTCTGTGCTTTTCAAAAGAGATTGGTATCATTATCCTTAGTTTGTRAATGGGAAATCCAAGGCAAAGGTGGACCGATTTGATAAAGTTAATTTCTGAAGGCCAGGGCTAGCTCACATGCTTTATTTGGGAATAAACGTACATGCATTGGACTAAGCTTAAGCTAYATGCTATTTTTATATATATATATTTTAAAAAAGGGGGGGAAAACATGGTTCTACACAGAGGAATGACAAGTATGCAAAATAACTCCTCTACTTAGAGACTATTGCTTTTCATTTGAGAACTTTGAATTTTTTTCAGAAATAACTGGAAAATTGAAGGCATTCCAAGTTCTGTATAATGTTGTTTGCTGTCTTTCTAAAAGAAAATTTGTTTCTACTCCTTCCTTAAGCAGGTTGTCTTCTGCCTTTGATAGATTTTGTTATCCTTTTAAGTTTTAGTTAGTTCTCCATGGACAACACATGTKTGTGTGAGTGTGTATTTATATATGTACATCTATATACATATTCACACATATGTTTAGATAACTCAGTATAGTTTCTCTGTTAAGCTGGCTCTCTAAACATCTGAAGCAATTCTTACAGCCTTTTCTGTTGTGTCATCATATCACAAGCAAAACACTTATCTCTTGGTCTGAGTATGATGTAATTTCTTGAAATGCCTTGTGAAATTTGTTAAATTTAAGTCCATAATAAATATTCTTCCATGAAACTGTATTTTAACAAGTGACTGAGGGACATTAAGCAAGGAGATATGCAGAGTGAATAATATAGATACAATGTAGATACAAATACAACAGAGTCTGGTTGGAGGCCTGTGGTTAGTGGTGTCCCCCAGGGGTCAGTCCTCGGTCCGGTCCTGTTYAGTTTATTCATTAACACCCTGGATGAAGGGATGGAGTGCTCCCTCAGCAAGTTTGCTGATGATACMAAACTGDGAGGAATAGCTGACAGCCSTGAGGGCTGCGCTGCCATCCAGAGGGACCTGGACAGACTGGACAGCTGGGCGGCGAGTAACCTCATGAAGTTCAACAAGGGCAAGTGTAGGGTCCTGCACCTGGGGAGGAATAACCCTAGACATGCCTACAGGCTGGGGACCGACCTCCTGGAGAGCAGCCC
>PTEX01000038.1:2754405-2832772 GCA_003342815.1 Eudromia elegans | reverse complement strand
ATTTTGTATTTGTTCGCATTTCTACCTGTATATCATATTTCTCATGTGCTTTTTCTRTGCTGTTAACTTGGTCTTAATGGAGGAAAGATGAAAACTCTTCATGTGTAAGAAAAAAAAATATGCTGATAATGTCTGCAGTCTGTGTCCAATGCAATTATTCCTTAGACACAAGAGAAAACATCATGAAAAAACTTTTAGTGCCACTACTTCATTCCACTTGCAAAGAAGAGGTTGAAAGATTTTTTTAATTAATTTTGCCAAATCTTAGAGGTCCTTAACTCTGACTTTTAAAAGTGAATGCATCCTCTGCCTATGTGTTTCTAGATATTCTTCCTCTGGCACTCATATGCTAGGTTTTTGGTTTTTTTTTTTTTTTCCCTCCACTTCTGCCAAATATTCGTGATCGGTCTGGGGAGCAGAAATTATCTTTTAAATACTCATTCCAGGAGCAGTGTAGCTTGACTTCCTCTGTATTTGTGTCTTGCAGATAGATTCTGTTCTCTGAGAAGGCAATTCTTTGACTGAAGAATTTTTCTTGACTTTGGAGGAATGTTTCTGGTGCTGGGCAGAAGCTGAGCTTCTACTTTCTTATGTTTAGCTACCTATTTCATGAAAGGTAGGGATATAATAGTTTATGACTCTTATTAGTCCTTTGGCCAGTTCTAATGAAATTTAGCAATGAGGTTAGAAATGTCTTGGGAGGGAAATGCAGAGACAGTCTGGCTGCCTAGATATTAATTTCTTAAGAAGCCACATTAAAAGGGTTTGGCTTTTCTTGTTTTGTTATTTTTCCTTTTCTTGATTCTGTATTGCTGTTGGTTCTTTCGGATGTCTGAAGTGCCAGTGGAGAACACTCTCTTCTCATTCCTGTAATCTGCACATGCTAGAAAGCCCTTGAATTCTGCTCCATTGCTTTGAAAGAAGGCCTCYTAGTGTGTTTGGGATATGGAAAGTTGGATTAGTGACCTCCAGATCMGGGCTGAAGGACAAGTGAATAAACCGAGTCTTCCACTTCATGTCAGTGACCCCCTTGCAGATGACCTGAGAGAAGCTGTGGCAGCCTGTAACGCTGCAGGAGCACATTTAAATAAAACAAAAATGAAACTCAGCAAGTGAAACTCAAACCACAGCCAAAGTGGGCAGRAATTTGGGAATCCAGGAGAGAGGCAGCACCTCACTGAGTCAGYTAATAGTTCATAGCATAAAAAAACAGTGAGGGGAAATGCTGCTCATGAACATCTTGGGCACTTACTGCAGGCAAGATTTTTCACTCCAAGTACAGCAAGATTGCTCCTAGCCAGATAGGATTACAAGATGAAGTAAGAAGTAACGAATGCACAAATGAAAAAGAAAGAATAAATTGGGGAAAAATAGTTCAATTTTTCGGTATCATTTGTGATAAGGTTTCTTAAAAAGTAATGCTGAAATTCTGCATTTGATGACAAATGATGTGTTTATGGATTGATTTACTCAGGAACTGTTTTTACTGAGAAATTGTTTTTTCCAGTATCCTACATAACTGCAGAGACACAGAACTAGAAATCTGGGAGTAGAGAAGCAGGAAAAATCATAGCTCCCCTGCTCCCGACAAGRGACATTTCAGATGCCCAGAGTACATGCTAATGGCATTTGTGGCCATTGCTGAAATTAAACACTCACTAAAACTACAGATGAAATCTGCTAATTAAATGGTTAGTTATAGGCTTGTTTTAATGTTGTCCRTATGTTGACGTCCACAAAATGAGTAGCCTAGGGTCCTTTTGGTTGTAGAGATCTACAGCAGCCATCACTCCTACCTAGTATGAAGCTTGCCTTTGTAGTTTAAGAAGTTTTATGTGTTTCCAAGCACGTACAAGGCATGAGACACATAYCTGAGAGAAAGGAAAGATGGGACTGGCCACCTTGCTGGGCAACATTCAAAAAGCACCTTCAAACTACTTACCTTTTATCCATCCTTTGCAATTCCAGTCTTATCATCAGCAAATAGCTTTATATGTTTTTCATTGCACAGATAGAGGTGTAAAATAGGAGGCTTAAAACTCTTATTAGTTTTTTAGCTTGTATATTTTTGAACTGAAGTTTGCCCTTTCTTTTTAAACACCAGTCTGAGGCTAATAATATGTGGCCCAAATACACAAAAAACATTAAAAAAAGATGTAGCCCTGGGCTGTACCTGAGGGTTAGCCCAGGGCTGTAACCTATGGCTCAGCCAGACAAAATTGTGGATTGTTGCTCACAGAGCTACTCTTAAAACTGAAAGAGTTTTATTGTATATATGACATATATGTGAAGTAGCAGGCAGGGGAGTTTAGTATATAGGTCATCTTCTGCTATATACATATCTTAATGGCCATAAAATAAGCCTAAATTTTGAATATTTTTGGCTCTAGAAAGCGTACAGCTTTAGGTTGCCTGGTTAGGTAGAAATCTTTTGGAGAAGGAAGCCACAGTTTCTGTGTGAGTCTGCAGTTATATATGTATCATCCCATTGCAGTGATATATTACTGGCATATGGAAGGTATCTCTGGAGTGCTGTGCGCTTACTTTCTTGTCATTGTACATACTATATTAAGCATGTTCAATGGCATGTAATGTGAATGTGCTTGCTTGAGGTTCATCAGTGTTTGAAGTCAGAGTTACAAAACATTCCAAATATTTCAGTGCTTTTCATGGTCGTTGATTCTGAAATGGTCTCTGGCTGTAAGAAGGCTTAAGAATGAGGTTGGTAATTAGATGTAAGTAAATAACGATTCATCCAAGAAGTTTGTAAATGCTGAGATTGTATCSGTTTAAAGGAAATGGATAAATTTACAATAGCATTATTGCTTACCACAGTTGCATGGAAGTGTGCACAAGGACTTCAGCCTGATGTGCATAGGTTGTCAGCCTARGCTTGCCTTTCTGTCACCTTAGAACAAAACAGAAGCAAAAAGAAGACATTCAAAAATAATAATAATGTATGTTAATATGGTCTTTACTAGGGCTCTCTATTAGTCCCTTATACGGGAGAGCTGCATCAATTCACTGCTACTCTAAGGAATGCATCAGCTTTTCTGCTCATTTTCAGATCATGAACAAAAGAGACGTCTGCATTTCTCCCAGGCAGAAGGCTCTTCAGCAGGCAGCCTCCACCTAACATTGTCAAGAGACAGTGAAAGAATTGGTGAAATTCAACTTCTCTATTTTTCTAGCTTTCAGACATTAACAGTTTCTCATTTTGTCTCTGAGCCACTTTAAAATTAGTTTTCCTCATCTGTTTTTTTGGGGGGGATTTTGTTCTTGCTTTGAGCATGAGAAATTAAGAAGTAGMTTATAAAGAAGAAGTTGTCTGTCTTCTTCAGCTTCTCAGTGTTGCACAACACAGCATCGTGCTGGAGGTCCCTGTCTGTGATCCAGCCARGCACTTTGGTTCTGCAGTGCAGAGCAGTGCCATGCAGATAACTAGCTGTGAGCGAAAGCCAGTGAGGACAGTGAAGCAGCTAGGCAGTCGTGCTGATGACAGCTGCTTTTGTCAGCACTGCTGCTAAGACTGCAACTCCCCATCGTCGCTTGAAGTCTAACTCAACTCTGAAAACTGCTTCTGCTTGGGGAAATGCCTGTGGTAAAAGGCAAAGACTGTTCTAATGATAAGAATGCTGAAGACCAAAACAAGACTGCTAAGGAGTTTTAGTCATAGCCCCTCTCTCAGTGTTTGGTGCTGTTTTCTCTCTCCTAGGGTGTTGCCTTAAATCACAGAAGGGACTGTCCTATTTTTGAGACTTGGAGGAACTCAGCTATGCTGATCTCGCTCAAGGATTAAGATTACAGTCAAGCATTCTCCCTGAAAAAATATAGCTTGCAGAAAAATATTTCCTTGTCTTGCACTTGTAGATTAACATACAGACAGATGACATTCTCCTCAAATGAGAAAGCTTATTTAAGAAATTTTGAAAAAAAAAAGACTTCATAGGTATTCTTGCCTAYCTGTGATAAAGGCAGGTGAGATTTCTTTCCTATATGTGCCTCTCTAAATGAAGAGAAAAGTTGTCGTTTTTTAAAGAATACTGATACCTTTGCTAAGACCTTGCACACATGATGCTTGAAATTTTTCGTGGACCCCTGTCTGCGTATGATTGCCATCCTCTTCTATTTGTATAGGGAATACAAATGCAAAATGGATAGAACTGAAACAAATTCATTTATAGTTTTGAATGAATAGTCATGGAGAGCTCTTTGCATCGTTCACCCATCAGTAGCATTTAACAAAGAAGTTTGCAGTTTTGATAATTCTGGTGATTGGTGAAGAAATTATTTGCTACTTTTAACTTATATTTGGTGTTAAACAGTTTACTTGTTCTACCAGGTTTTCTCTTCTATTGAATTGTTATKTAGAAGTATATATCAACAATAACAAAAACTAGTTGAAACTCATTGAGTTTTGCTTGAGCTCCTTTTTTAACAAAAACATTTTCCACCAAGATGCACTTCACTTTTATATTAACATAAAATGATTTTTGTTACACCCACACAGATTTTCGTTAAGGTGATTGGAATTGTTAGTAATGTATTAAAGGAAATGTATTAAAAAAAAAAAAGGCTTTAAAGTTATTTCCCATGTGGACACAATTCCGCCCCGTGTCATGCAAGGTATTGTGCTCTTAATCTGTTCTATCTGAGAGACAGATGAGCAATAATGTTTGAGTAATTTAATTGCCAATTGTTGAAGAAGATACCTAGAGAGTTTTAAGAGAGTTTTAAGAGTTTTTCTAAATATGAAAGCTCATTTTGACATGATTGAAATTACTTCARTGGTTTTTAATCTCCAGCGTTATTGTTAGTGATAGACTTACAAAATATCCACCAAAATGGAATTTTTCAGTGAAGTGTTTTTAGTGTTTTTACAGGAAACTGAGCCTTCCCATAGCTTGGATAGGTGCTTAAAAATGTTTTTCTTTTTGAGGAGCAGAACAAGGTTAGCTTTTTCTGTGATCATAATAGAGATTGTGTAAACTTTCAGCATTACCGATGAACAAATTAACATTTTGAAGGAAACCTTGTGTAAGTTTGSTGAAGTTTTATTGTAGTATTTATCCTCTTCTGTGAGGAATCCTGGTAATACATTCTCTTGTAGATACACTTCATCACCAGTGGAATATAAAACATAGCCAGGTTTCTGGTGGAAATTACTACTTTAAAAATGCCAAGCTTATATCTCCAGTAGTTACTATGATCTCCATCTGAAATTGAATACTATGTAGAGGTTATTTGGTATTTTGCTGTTTTTTGAACTTTACTGTTTATTAAGCAACATTTATTGGTGATCAGTAGGCATTACTTTCTTCAGATGGATTTTAAGATATTAAATTGTAACTTTGAAGAGGCTAGTGAAAGGATTAAATAAGATTATATACAGGTGAATATTTATTTCCTTCACAAGAGCTTGAGATTTCCTAATTTAGATTCTTGTTAATAAATTCTGTTCTTCTGGAAATAAATCTAGATTAAGCTAGACTGGCATATTGCGATGCCTGTCTTTTTTACTGTTACTTTTGCCATTAGTTTTGAGAAAAGACAGCTTGATTCCATGTGCTTATTAAAAGTTAATGGTTGTTTATTGAGTTATTATTGAGAGATAACGTATTATCAATTAAATAGACAAACAAGAAAGTCTGTAACGCTTCTAAGTGCTATATGAAATCACTGTTTTTAATGAAGATTAAATACTTCTGGCCTATTCTGAAAACAAGTATAGAAAGATTTATACCTTGCATTGAAAGAGAATGCTACTTTCTCTTCCTGTAAAGAAAACTGTTGTGAGGTTAGCAATGTTTATATTTAGATAATACGGATCTAATAGGAAATAGATTTTCTATTTGTTTAGAGWATGTTTGTTTGTTTCTGAAACACATTTATTTAAAGTATCTCTTTCATATTTTTACAAGCCAGGTCCTGTGAGTCTGTCCCATGAACAGCCATAGGTCYTATGAATCTACTGGTTCGCTTGGGTGGGACTAAGCAAAGTGACAGATTTCAGTAGGCTTTGGCATGCAGCATGCTATGCGTGATTGGCTTGATTAGACACAGGATACAGTTGACCYGGTAACCTATAAATATCGACATGCTTTGGTGTACAGTTTACTGTGTGTGACTGCTCTAAATATGCACAATGTATGTCTGACTCAATAGCCTATACATTTATTGGAGTATGTTTTTACAGTGATAGAACAGTATTTTATACATTGAATTGGCACGAGTGTCTGGAGAAATTGGTTTCTTGATCAGAACTCTGGAGATGATAATAAGTCTTGTAAAACAGATTAACAGATTAAAACTTTATCCTGCGCTACTTCCAAGCAATTATGATCTAATGTTAGTTCAGTCTTGGAAAGTGGATGTCGCTGAGCCAAGAGATTTTTTTTTTTAATCGGGGCCTTGTTTTCAATTAGTCCACAATTACCTATAGAAATGGTGACTTTTGACAGTTTTTTTTAACATGGCAATTTATTATGCTTGAGGATTTTGTCACTTMTGATGCATGTTTCCTCTGTTTACCCATCATTAAAATTTGCCCTAAGCTGCCGACAGAAATTGAAATACTAACGCATTTAACAGCTGCAGAATTTAACAGCTGCTGAAGTCTTTAAATTGAAGTTTTAAATTTGCCTTAAACTACTTTTTCAAACTCATTTCTGAAGCTCTATAGGCTGCAGTGCAGCATGTTTCAGACTGTATAGGGCTGATCCTAGTAAAATATTTTGCCATGCTGTAGTATTATTAGCAACCCAATTATATCACTGCTGCCTCATGAAGTTCATGGGGAAGGCATGGAGGTATGTAAGAATAAAACTACAAGGCTATGCTTCAGTTTCTGTAATGTCATCATTTCTAGAGGTCACTTCTAACCTCAACCATCCTRTGATTCTCTATGTGATTTACTGAGCCTATTTTCATGTCCAAGGTTTGCTGGGTTGGGGGGCTGATTCTAAGCAGAATGAAGTTGGGTGGCAGGAACTTAGAAGAGACCAAGATTTTCCCTTTATGTTGAGGAAATATGAAGGGAGCCTATGGCAGAGCAAATGGCATCACAAATGAAAGCTGTTGTTTCAGCAAYTTTTGAAGGTGCAGAGTACTCAGTTAAAACCTTTCTATTTTCCCTAATTTTGTTGATTAGTTTGTCCATCTTTCTTTTTCTCAGTATTAAATGAGTAGATTATAGACTAAATGAGTAAATAGTGGACTTCAGCAAGAAATAAGCAAATATCTGAAATGTGAATATCTTCCAGCSAATCATCTGGGTAAAGGTTTCCTTTAAAAAATAAGGAATGAACTGTGGGCTCAAAATTCTCATGTATTAACTACAGATGTCACTGTGGAGACAATTCTTGTATGGAAGAACACCATCTATCTAACATACCTGCTTTAAAAGGTTTCCAACAAACCTTTGGTTGTGTAATCCTCTCGTCTGCCTGGCAGTGCATGTGTATGAGTGGGAGGAAGGAATGAAGGGCAAAATGGAGTAACACAAGTGGGAGGTGAAGAGAAACTTGTCACTCAGTTTCTCACGTTACTTGGTTCATCTGTTTAAAAACACTTAGTAAACCAAGCCAGTACACAGCAGTTTTTGTGTGAATTGAGAATTGAATTTGTTACAGGAATAAAACAGCAAYGGCAAATACATAGTCATGTTTTAGAATAAACCAGATGTATTTGAATATGGGAACTTTTGTCCTTGGTCCCTTGTGCGTGTGTGTGTGTGTGTGAGTATATTGGTATATTGCCTGGTAGTCAAATCTTTATTTTTTTATTATTCRTTCTTATCATTATTATTTGCTTTGCACAGTACGTATTACTGTAGCCTATGCAGTCAAAGCCTTATCAGTGTAAACAGAATATAGGTAAGGTTACTGTAATTTCAAAGCTAATGAACCAGAGGCAGATTTATGGAGACACTGAGTTAGACAAGACAGCAAAGTGCTRACCCATTTTAGAATATTTAATGCTATATAGAAACAAATTGAGACAAGAATGTCTGTCACTGCCTGTCTGAGGACTGAAATGCAACAGTTGCTGCCCTTGCGAAGATAGAATAAGTGCATAAAAGTGCATCAAAATTTTCTTTTTAAGAGAATTTCAGCTTTCCACRTTGTTCAGTGCTTAGCTGGGACCTGGTTTAGACTCTAAAATTCAAGATCTAGTTTCGGGCCAATTTGTCTCCCCTTTTCCCTGAATTTCAACCATTTTAAGTAATTTAAGTAATGCAAGTTGAGTGTGTGTCGAAAATGAAGATGACAGTCATCTCTTTTGGCAAATGGGTTGAAAGGCAACTGTAGATAGTTTATTTAAATTCTAGTTCGTTTTTTAAAGGGAGTTTCATTGCCATCCCCCCTCTTAGCAATTTACTTGTCACAGAGTGACACGGGCAGAACCTTTCTTCTTGGTCATTTGGAATTGCTTCAGAATCATTGAGAGAAAGATCACGTCCTTTCAGAAACCATTTTTATTCCCCAGAACACAAAACATTTGTGATGGATCAGAATCACGAACATCTTTTCAAATACCCTTTTCAAATATTTTATTTTGACTAAAACCTAGTATTTTTCAGATATGAAATCAGACACTTGAGTATGTTATTTTTCAGATAATATTTTTTTTTTCTTGCACTTATTTGTTTCAGAGTAATTTGGTTTTTGAAGTGAAAGTTTTTCCGGTACCTTGGGGGGTGCACCACTTCATACATCAACAAACATTTCCTTATTGCAACTTTCATAGATTTACAGAAAAGGAAAAATGTAACTTACATTTTAATAAGATCTTAAAGTTTAATCTAATATCTACCCATTAGAGGTAGGGAGGGCTAGATTTGAAATTTCCTTGTAGCACTCCAGAGAAAAAGATGCTGTCAGAATTGCTGAGTGTAGGAATTAATGTATTTGAATTAGTAGTGGCTCTTAGACCCTTGAATGGTTTCCCAAGTTGCCAGCTGACACCATAGGTGACTGAGTGTTCTCAGAGCCCAGCACGACTGTGAGCTAAGATATATTAGCAGCCTCAGTGAAAGGTACTAGAAGGAAAGAAAAAAAGAGAGAGAAAGATTAAAAAAATCTATGCTTTTATCTTATTTTTTTTTTTTTATTAATTACATGTTACTTGTGTGTGAAGGTACACATGTGAGCAGGTATGGTGGCTGAGTTGCCAGTCAATGACTCTAAAATCACTAGACCTAACCTGCTTGTCTCATACACCTATTTTATGATATTGTTGCTTAAATGATTGTTTGACATGTTCACTTCAAGCGTCTTGGGCGCTAATTCTCATATCTGGGTATGACAATAAATAATTTGGTGTGGGGCTGTGGAGTTAATGTAATCTTCAGACTGACCAAGTTTTCCAGCTGTATTAAGGATTTTAAAAATCCATTTTGTTTCTTTCATTATTCATGTTTTTATTTCCAGTATGATATGGATGCTACAGAGGTGTGATGCCTTTAATATCAGATGAGCTCTTAGGTGACACAGGAAGACAATTACCTTGGTGCAATACAAAACAGGATTAGTTCTGCCTATAACAAAGTCTCCAGGCCCAATTCACTTTTGGTAAATACCAAAGAGAAAAGATTATTTGTTCCAAAGAGCTCACCATATAAATAGAAGTTTAAAAATACGTTGGCTATCTTTACCGTATCATCTTTGCCACTGGGATGTGCCACAGGACTGCCCAGTCTTGCCTGCCAGCTAAGCCCCCCTGTGCTGATCTGAACACGAAAGTGCAGAACTGAGCAAGGAAATATGTCAGGAATGGAAAATGTGCAAAGACACAACCTGTGCATTTGGCTATTTGACTGTTCAGTGTATGTATTTCTTCCTATGTATGTATGTATATGCACGGGAGGTCTAAAGTGAACAGCTCTGAGCAGGTGACAACTGTTTTCTTACTCTTTTCTTTCTGCAAAAATATGTTTATTTGCCTTTGAGAATCACAAATTATGATCTCTAAARAGCAAATTATTATGGCTTAGGCAGTTTACATACTCCTGCCTATGCTGTGATTGGTTTTCAACTTACACAGGTATCAGTTTGCTATTAGAATAAGCTCCTCTGCACTTGCGTTGTTGAAACAAAATCTAACTGATTTCACCTAGTTTGGAAGAGGAAGATTTCTGCCTACTTGTCTACACTGTAACCATGTAAAATCATAGCAGTAGTGAAGATGATTCTAGACCTTATTTATACAGCTGGTAGTTACTGTCATGRAGTGTGCTGCTAGATTTCTAAATGMAGTTAAYAAGARGRGTRGCAAAGAAGCAGCTGTATTGAGGAGTTCAGGCTARTTCAGGCTCTGATCACCTGCTTGAGAGCTGAGTCACAGGCACTATAAAGTAACGTGTGCTTTCAGTAAGTGAATGGCCGAATTTGTGGGGGCTGGTGGTGTGGATTCCTATCTCCCAGGTTGCAGAAAGATTTATTTGTATATATACACACAAACACATTTTGTATACATATATATATATATAATCTGTAGACATTTAATACTGAAAARACAATTTTGTCACGTGTAGATCAGCTTGAAAATCTATCAGAACTGCCTAAATAAATACATGCAATTTTGTTGTGGTAAGGTTTAAAATTTTGTGAGAAGAGTCTTTGATAGCCTGGGACTGTTAGGACTGTTGACTTTTAGCACTTTACCTTTTAGTTGCAGAAAACGTCTTGAAAAAACTGATAGGTAAAAATGGAGAGTGTGTCATGTAACTCGTTATGTTCAACTCCCTTATCTTCAAGTGAGCCTTTTGTTAAAGGGAATGAACTCATCCACATTTCTCTCTGTTCTTTTGGAGAGACTTGTTTTTTATGACCCATTTGATCAGTGAAAAGATTTTCCTATTAAAGGACTGACCACCGCTGAATCTCAGATRCTTTTCTCTTTGCATTAGCCTTTCTAGTTCATATTTAGTCAATTTCTGGTACTACAACCTGGTATTTTTCTTTCACTCAAGGCATTAAACCATTGCTGTAGGTATAGTTAGACAATATTTCATTCATATATTATTCTGTGTGTTGTCTATGCTGCATATTGCTTTGTGTAATTATTTAATTAAAGCATAATTACAGGATGCCAACCTTGTAGAACAGCTSAATGAATGAAATTTCACTTGAAATTATTAAACATTTGGATTCAGCTGTGGAAAAGTGCTCATTCATTGAGAAAATGACTGGCTTTTGGGAATGACCTTATCTGCATCAATAGCATAAATGTGTTTTACTTTGGAAAACTCCCTATGSTTCTTGCTATTTTTTTGTTGTTTTTATGGCAGATCTGGTTGGGCTGTAAGCTTCCCATGACTATATCCTTATKGTGGAACTGCTAAAGAGTTTTTTCAGTTATATTGCAAGTAAAATCATAGTTGAAGTATTGGGTGTTTAAACTAACCCAGCTGCTGGCAGAGACTGAACCCCTACATTTTGCTTTTGTGTATTCTTCCATCTTCCTGTCTTTTCATGATTTTGTATTTGTGCATGCAGCATAAAAATAAATTGTTGATGCATCTAGAAAAGTTAGCAGAGGCAGTTAACAACTGTGAAATGAATGGGAATAGTTTCCATATAACATATTTTTTCTAAACTGTGTTGCAGAGGCAAGCTTCTTCCACCATCCTCTGGCCCTGAAGTGTCAAACTTTTGATTGTAGGATTCTGTAGTTTAGGTCTGAGGCTTTACAAATGTGAATGCATAGAGAGCTACAGCTCCGTTTTGATGTTTAGCTACCAAGTAATTCACAATATATTTTATACATAGAAACTTGACATCTGTGGTGCTTCTATTATGAAGTTAGTAAATGGGGGACATTTTTGTCTGGAAAACTAAATTTACAGAAAGACTATTCCTAGGATTTAGTTACAGAAAAAGTCTTGAAAAAATAAAATATTTGTTCTGGATAAGTCGGTTGTTCTTGTGATGGAATTATGAAAGTGAAATAAACCAGAACTGAAAGAATCAGTTGGATTTCTTCCAGGAAACTTAAAAATATATTGAGAAAATCAAATATGCAACCAGAATTTGTCAAGGATTATGAGATTGTATACAATTAAGCTAATAGKGTAATTTAATAAATATATAACCTAAAGAAAAAAATAGAATGTTCTCTTTTCACTACTTTTGTTAAAATTACTAACTTTCCTTCATTTGTGTGATTCTATTTCCTTTTTCCSGGAATGAAGCAACTTCTGTGGCACTTCTGTATTGGTAGGATATGGTAGCCTGTGAWCAAGAACTGAAAGCTTGAAACTAAATCACAGAAGACAAACACCAAAAACACTGCAAGATTAGTGCAGTTTCCTGCCTAAGTCCTAGGTTGTCCTCCTGAAAAGGTGCAGAAGAACAAGGCAGGATTAAATCCATCTSTTCCTGCAACAGAATGGTGTGCTGTTTTGTATCCATGCCATCCAGGGAAATTGCTCTTYGTACASAGAGCCTAGGCARTGAGATGTGCCCACCTCCYCCTCTAATATCACATCTTACTGATRGTGGTTCTGGTAATGGACAGGAAGTTGAGAGCAGGCTGAAGGCACAAARTGATTAATGAGGACGCTTATGCCCAGTTCTTGAGTAATGATTTAAGTGTGGGTGTTTTTCARCATCCTTAAACACGTGCACAAACCCAAATATTTTAAATTGAGGTGAAYGAGGCTCATTAGAAGCAGTCATGTTTGTAATTAAGTGTCTTCTGTTTGCTTTTGTATAAAATTAGGCCTCCCCTTGGCAGCTTTTGCAGGGCAGGACCAGCGCTGAACTTGCTCCCGCAGCCGGGGCTCCCCTGTGCCTGTGTGTCCGCTCTGAGCCCCTGAGGTGAGCGCTGCAGCCCTGGCGTTCGGGGGAATGTCAAAGCAGAGTCCCAGTGCTGCTCAGAGCGCCAGGCAAGCACGCCACGGCCGAAACCCGACAAGGGCAATCTCCTGTTTGTCATCTGTTCCAGTAAGTTAGGCTGATAGCTGTGGCTTTCATGTTCTCCCCAGAGCAGGGAGCAAAAATGGGTCTGAATAGCTCTCACGTGCCCTGGCCTGGGACTCCAGCACCCAGCCGGTGAAAATAGCTCACCAGCAGCACCATTTCACAGTAACTGCCCTCGTGTTAGGTGCAACGKCGTAACAGAGGCTAATAGTTTTCAAAGGGCTTGTTTTAAAATACTGTTTCTTTCAGCAGGCCATCAAGAAGGATGGTCAGAAGTTTATTCTGGGACTTGGGGGAGAGACAGGATTTTCTAACGTTAGAAGAGGATTTGCTGTGTGCATGGGTTTCATTCTTGGACAGAGATCTGGGGGAGAACTGCATTTTTGTAGTTTTTCTTCCCGGATGTCAAGCTCAAGAGAATAAAAGCATGTCCAAGAAGATGCAGCCCCTGAATGTCTGTGGGAACAGGAGCATGGTGGCGGGTGTTATTTCCAGTACTTCCCTGGAGTATAAGAGAAAAGGGAACTCTTCAAAGAAAACAGTATTGAAATTTGCTAACATTGTTATTCTTCAGGTACAASTAGTAAATGTAGTACATTCTCATATCACAAAATTATCTATATTTAATCTTTCTCTATGTGAGATTAAAGATTGTGTTTAATCTTTCTGTTTACACCAAAATATATCAGTATTTTTATATTATTTTAGCATCGTGTCTATTGAGTGTTCTGATAATCTCTGTAAAGAAAGTAGGAAAGCAGACTCAACAGTAGGGAAATAATAATAAGAGGCAGCTTTAATTTAATCTATAGGTGTTGGAATGCATGACTATCGGTGAGCATGACTTGCTTTGCAAGATTCACGTCTGGAATTTTTCTTATTCTCTATATAATTCAGGTATTTCATAAGTGCAGCATCCTTTCAGAACAGAGAAAACCCTTTTGTACAATCACTAAACTAGTCATGTATTCACAAATATTCAGTGTTCAAATATTCTGGCATTGAGACTTTTTAGCAAAAAGATGCTATAGAGAAGATGTCAGTGGTCTTGAATATGCCCRTAGTTGATATCCAAGCCATAAGCTGCATTGATCCTATCTATTTTATAGAAATCAGGATTCTGAATATGCCAGTTATGCAAATGAGTAAGTACATTTACAACAGAACAGATAATGCCTGACTTTCAAGTGGGATTAATAATGGAATGAGTGTTCTTGTCTCTCTCTAACAGCTGCTCACATAGTCTGTTCTGCACAAAAAAAAAAAAAAAGGAAAAAAAGGGAAAACATTCTCATTTTGTTTTTAATCTAAGGTCTATTTGAAGAAGCTGTCAGAAAGCGCCTGAACTAATATAACTACAGCTGAAGAGCGCATAACCAGAAACTGCTAACATAATTTATGAAACCATTATTTTGTCAAGCATAGAATTCCTTCCTCAATATGGGTTAATGCTACAAGAAAGCAGGCAAAAAGAAGATCCTGTCTTACAGCGAATTAATTGTGGATTCAGTATGCAAAAGAAAGGTTTGTGAAGCATTGAAACCACTGTGTAGAGGAGGCAGAGCTGCAGTTTAACAAATAAGCCAGAAAACTTGTTCTAAGTGGAGCTTTGAAAGACATCTGGATGACTGTAGCAATTGATAAATACCCAAAACAACTAACGAGTTCTCCGACTCTCATTCTTTTTTGTTGGAGTCAAATTGAAACTCATTTTTCTCTYCTTGTAGAAATGATGCTGAAAGCCGCCCAGTTTTTGACCACAATCTATTACTATAAAATTTAGACCACAGAAGAGCAATTCAGACAGAGGCTGAGTGTACAGTAAGGTAAAGGAGAAGTGGTACCACAGAATATGAGTGAAAAATGAGCAAAATGAATTAAGATAGACTTGTGTGTGACTTGTTTCTAGGTGCTTGGCCAATGTATCTTAGTGCCAGTCCTAACCAGGCAGGGAAATGACTTTTTTTTTTCTTTTCATGAAAACATGAACTTTCAGGGATGTTTTGCATCTTGGCAAACTAAAATCTCAGTGCATCAAACTGAGGAATGGATTTCCTAGATCTTATATATATAAAAATTTATGTAACCAACAGGTAAAGAAGAAGCTGGTTGTTTTCATTATGTATGTTCAGTGCAGAAACTGCCCTTCATACCCATTCAATCCTTAGCTACCCAACCTCGGAGCCTCTTGTCTCACCAGTCCTTACCTGGCAGGTGACTCAGAGGTCCTGCTTTTCTTCTCCTCTATCTTTAATGGCCCCGTTTTTAGACAGATGCCCATGCTTATGCTGCTAAAAAAGGGACCGTTTTCCAAGAGAAAATTAATGACATCCATGAACCATTGATGAACACAGAGGTTACTTTTGTTTTTCTCGGATGAGATCTGAAAATAAGTGAAAAATCAATTTATTTGCTGCAGAGGCTTAAGAACTCAGGGAGCTTATGTGTAGCTCTCCCTTGGCAAAATCGTGSTGGGTTGTTGAAATTCTGAGGTTTGATGGCAGGTGTCTGTGCCTGTCTAAGCACATACTGTAAATCTGCACCAGCATATGGTATTGACATTTAAAACTGACTTTAAAAGGGGATGATTAATAAACACCTGGAAAGGTCTTCAGATGGCAGTACTGCTGTTCAAAGGCAAGAGCAAATTTTTTAAAAAAATCAGTCATGTGTGGTAAAACTTGCTTGTAACTGAAAAATATATATAGAGMGATAACTATATTTAAAGATGAGATGCTGTGCAAATCATTGATTCCTAACCATAACTACGATGCTGCTTTTTGAGCAAATAAAATTACATACTGAAGTCTAGAGGAAATAAAGTAAATGTGATTACTGCTGGAAGTCCTCTTCTGAGACRTTTTATTTGATAATAGTCTCAGCATAAGCCAAAGTGGTTTCTTAATGGGTGATGTGGTATTTCTGACCTATATGTAAGAAATATAACTATTATAAGTCATCCAAAACCAAGAAGCAGTTGTAACTCAGGAGTGTTAGAGTATTATATTACCAAAGGTTTGTTCTGGGAAATTTTCCTCTGTAAAGTACAGTGTTTTATATGGGGTCTTTCAGTTAGGCTGTTTGAACTGTCCTCTAGAGCTGAGCTAGCAGAAGAAAACAGCCGAGAGGGAGCCGCTATGAACAGTGACGAGATGCTTTAAACAGAACGGGAGGAACAGTGCAATCCATCAMAACTGAAATGCACCTCATAAAGCTGGTTTTAGTGCTATTAAAATTTAGCTTTTTGTGTGTGTGTAGGAGTAGTGCTGTAGGAGTGTTGAGCATCAGGATAACACATAAATATGTAAACTGCTGAAAAAAWTGCATTATGTGGGATAATAATGACCACAAATGTTATGGGCTTTGACTCTGGCTTTAAGGATATAGCACATCTAAACAGGATAACTAGATGCTTGTGCTTCTCATTTTCATCCATAGGTATTGTAATAGATTGTAGGAAGACTCTCCTTCTTACTATACTCTTATTATAGTGAATTTTATCCTGACATTTCTAGGGCTAACATTTATCTTACCAAATATATATTCTTTAGAAAAACAGTATCAGTCTGTCCACTAGAGTCATGAAATCTAGTCTGTCGTGTTTGAATTAGTATGTTAACAGGACAGGAAAATACATCATGACAGCTTTAACACTATGTGCTGRGAAATAACATATGATAGGGAGAACTAATGGTAGTATCCCATCAGCTAGTTTAAATGTGACTGGCGATTTTTATTTGTATATGCTTTGTGGTTTTGAGCCATTTAAATTATGCAGAGGAAAAAGAAAAGTGACAACCTGACCAGCTGCCTGTCGAAACTCAGCACTTGAAATTACKAAATTTGTAGATCATTCTCGTCCCGTGATTTTGCTGTTAATCRTTGCGACATTTGATAAAAGTTCTCATGCTAGATATTTCTAACATGTTTTTCAAAGAGCATTAAGGATTCATTGTCCAGTCTTGTTTTTAGGGCTTTTGTTCTGTTCCTTGTGTGTGGTAAGGGGCCAGACTGATCCCTGGTTTATCTCCTTCAAAGCTAGCTGAGGATTGGCAGGTTGATGCCAGCTAGGTGTTAACATGGGTTTTTTTGCTAGTGCAATGTTGGGTTGAGTCCAAACAGAACTGCTAGATATTGATGTGCTTCAAATACAAGGCAGAGAAAGTTGGACTTAGGTACTCTTTTGCCTAGCTTGCACTTACTGAAAATAGTTTTGGTAAAAAAAAAGCTTTGTGATGAATCATTTTATATTATCTTTGAATTTTTGTAGTTTTATTTGGTACCTATTGATTTATTATTCAATATAAGCCTTTCAAACTAGCTGGTTTCTTTTTTCTTATCAATCATACCTTGTCATTGACTAGCACCATTTAAATTACTCTAGATCGTATCTTCTTGCCTGATCTTCTTGCGTAAATAATTCAGGTGGGAAAAATTGGTTTTAATAGATTTTTTTTTTCTAACTTACTATCTTTAAAGTCTACATACTAATTTGTTCAGAGCCAAATGCATACAAGTCTAGTGGGTTATTTAGGACTGCGTGTTTACAGAAATATCTCATTTGACTCGAGGGTAAAGATCAAGTTGTTTGTACACCTGAATGGTCTTAACACGCTCAAGATCCTTAAGAATTAAGTAAAGATAACCTGTGCAGGGTAAAAAGTAGTATCTGTGATAACAAAGTGAACAAAAGTCCTGCAAGAAGAATTAAAGGAAATTATGTTGTTCAAAAATCACAAATCTAAGCCTTCTTTCAGACAGGTTTTGCCCTCATATTAAAAGCTGCTTTTCTTCCTATTGGCACTGGCTAAGGAGCTTCAGCTTGGTGGGGCCCTAGACCTGCAGTGGTGTTGACATTCCAGTCTTTTCACCATGTAAATGACTTTGTGTTGTATCCCATGAAAAGAAGTACTCTGTTTTAGCTGAGGGGAACCCCCGCAAGTTGATTTTTTTGGTGGTTATTTCTTGAAGGCTTCATTCGTGTCCCCATTTTTGTTTAATATAGTGAGTATCTAGCTTTTTGTTTCTAATCTTTCGCTCCCAACAGTTTTAATGCTGCAATGAATTCTACTCTCTTTTCTTACCAATACAGTTCATGAAGACGGTTCTCTTCAGGGTTGTATGTTTGTTTGTACTTCTGTCAGGAGCATATTAAAGTTTACCTAACGCTTCAGCTTTTCACGTTTAACTGCCACAGATCACATAAGAATCTGAATACTGTACTAAATACCGAAAAACTGTTCTGCAGGAGGGATTTACTCCCRTATGGTTCATTAATGCCCTGAGTGTGTTTGCAGATAGAACATTAATTCATTTTGAGAAGTCTCAGATCAGAATCGTTTCAAATGCTGGAGCGTCAGAAATATCAGGTTTATAAATTTAAATTCAAATTGCTATATCAAAAATGTGATGCAGGTGATACTGGTCTGCTGTAACTGATCAGTGCTTCTGACTCATTCTTGAGTGATCATGTGTCACTTGGAGCATAAAAAAAGAATTTGCTGTGTATTCTCAGTCAGTTTTTGCAGTTTTTAAGAGTCTGGGGTTTTTTATATGTTGATTTTTCTCTTTCCATCATTGTTTTGATGAAGAGATTTTTTTTTTCTTATTTTATTTTTCTTTTTGTATTAGTTTTCTAAAGACTAATAGGTTCATTTCTGTTTGTTACCATATAGTATTGTTTGCTGTCACAAACAGAGCTGTTTATTCTCCATAATCTTTCATAATCTGAATTTAGGATCTAGTCCTGCAGAACTTTATATTTCTTATCTTGGATTCAAGTCAGGGATGTCACTGAAGAAAAAGATCCGTCTAAGAGAAGTTTAATACATATTTTGCAAGAAGATGAGACTCGGAATAAAGAGAAAAGAGGAGAGGAGGTTGGTGGGTGTGGGAGGGATCTGCAGAGGATGAGATCTTCAACAGTGGAAATATCTGAGTTCTGTGTGACTTACATAAAGATTAGAAAGTGGCTGGAGCCCCTGAACACTAATGTTTTGGAAATTTGTTAGTAGTTGGGGTTTTAATCCAAATGTTTTGTTGCTTGTTTAAAAACAAACAAAAAGTCTTCATAGCCTAGAGCGAAACTTCAGTGATTATGACAGCACCCTTTTCATTTTCAGGGTGACCACGTGGATACGAGAGCAATTAAAAATGCTAAAGCTACATCTGTATTTTAAAACATGCAAAATTGACTAGTGCAGCTGGATGTATTAGCTCTCTTGTAATATTTTAAACCTACCTTTAATCCAATTTGGTGAATTTATATTTTGATCGATCTGAACCAMACTGTCTTTGATTGTTCTGACAAGTCGAAAGGAGAAGAGGAGAATAGGATTTAATAAACACACACGCACAAATGCAACACAATCCTATATAAGTYAACCTGAAGGGAGCCAACACTTTGGCATACAGCCAGTAATAAGGTTCATTTGCTCAGATGCTTTGTCAACTTACTTTTGCTGTCCAGAGGTAGTGCGTTAAAATGATGCCTTTAAAAGGGGAGGTGCCGTTCATGTACTTCCATCACCTGTCCTTTTGGTTTAGTGCTGTGGCTGAATAAGATCGTGTTTTATTGGATGTACTTGACAAACGGGAGTCAAGAGTCCCTCACTATATGTTAGTACTTCTAGTAGACAGAAAGGACAGGGTTGTTTTTATTCTCAGAATGTCTCTCTAGCATTTAATTTGCTGAGAATAAAGCAGCTCTGCCACAGAGACCAGGGCTCTCCGCATTTTGCCGTCTTCAGTTCTGCTTTCAGTGGTGATGGATTTACCTGCTTTGTGACAACACTGATGGACACTCGATCACGAGGAACTGGACACCAGGAAAATTTAAATAGCGTTTGAATGATACTGAATGCATACAAATATTTGAGTAAAGTTCAGCTGCATATACAGCTCAGCAGAGTTGTTTACATGTAAAAGATAAGTAAATTATGATAGATAAGTTAATTTTAAGTGCATAAATGCTTTGGGCATTTACCGATCCTTCCCCTAACCCCCCATTTATTCTCCAAATTATTTTCCATGCATAACTGGGACTATTACTTGTTAAAGGTGTATAACTTTTACATAACTTTGGTTGCTTTATTTGTTTTTATTCAGTGGACAGGGAGAAAGGATTTTTTACTAATTGGATGAAGGTAATACTTTAAGCCTTGCAAAACCTACTGCCAGATGTATTGTGGATTGCTTTTCATCCCTGAAGTCTGAAGAATATCAGTGTACTGGTGCTGGCATGAAGCAGCTTTTGCTTTGGGGTTATTTATTATTCTTTGTTTGTGTATCGTGAAGTAATAACCAGGATCRGCAGAATTAGAACTAGATTTAAATTTTAACTTGTAGGGCAGTGATTAATGATTCTGAAATTAGTCTGGAGATCTTTATTTTCTCACAACTCCTGAAASAAGTACACATTGCTTTTGCCAAGTTAAGCTTAATTAGCTTTGAACAAAATTCACCTGCTTCTGTTTCTCTATTGCTCTTTAAAGGTCCTTGAATGATTTGCTTGGAGCAAAGAATTTATAGATTGAAGGTTATGAAAAAAAAAACCCCTGCTTATCAGTTGAAGTACTTTTGTTATGTGGCAGGTAAGGCAAAGCTTGCTTCTGTTTGTCAATTTGATGTTTATTATAGGCAATAAATTCAGAGATGGTTAAATTAGATGATTAAATTAATTTATTTGGGCTTAAATGAGGGTTTAGTCTTTCAACATGGATAAGGAAGAAAAAAAATTTTATTTTTAATATTTCTATGACAGGTTCTCCATTTGCATGTATTGGAATACAAAAAAATCTGTAAAGATACTTTATGTGCTGTTAAGTCATTCTTGCAGGCATTTTATGTAGAGTCRTGTATTAAACATGTTGTATATGCCTATTAATGTGATGAAATTTCACGTTAAGGTACTGATTGGGGGAGATTCTCTTGGAATTATAATTTCCAATCTTGGATGGCTCCAAGAGAGCTCTAGAAGCATCATCTCTTTTAAGAGTGTTTGAAATTACCCGCTCATTCCTTTGGGAAGTAAATTGCGGAGGTGCAAGCAGGCCACAATCTTGGATTCTCTCATCAGGTGCTGATAGGGAAGAGGGTTTTACTTTAATTAGACAATTATTTCCAGAAAGGAAATTAAAAATCTTCTCAAAGGTGAGTAAGGGGACTACTTCGTCTGTTTACAACAAACAGACAAAATGAATAGTGCTCTAGCAGGAGTGTGTTTTGTACATGTGTAAGTGCAATTATTAGCATAGTGTTTGTGTGCCTAGTAAGATTAGGCCACACATCATTTTTGTAAGGCATTTGAATCTTTGCTACAGTAGATTTTGCATTTATTTTCCCTTTCTTTTATGAATCAATAATGTAGTTTGTTATGGATGGAAATAAAACTGATTTTCATCCTCAGGAAATTGCTAAAAAAAAAAATACCACCATGCATTTCCAATTCAGAAAGAWTGTTTCTCACCACGAGTGTATATCGTTGTGAAATTGGAATTTTAATTAGCCTTGTCAACAAAAATCACTAACTTCTCAAAAACACTGTCATCTTTTCCAATAACAATGACACTAATACTTGTATTGGAAATGGTATCCTAGTTAATATTCATATTTCTTTTGGACTATTTTTCAGTAAGCACAAAAGTCAGCAAACTAAACCTTAGTAAATAAGCAGTAATTGAGGCATCCTCTTGARCAACGTAGTGATACCATTTTATAAAAGTTATCATTTTTCTTTGCAGTACTTAAATTCAAAACCATGCAGAATTATCAAAGGTAGAAAAAAATCCTTGCAGAGCAAACTTCAAAACTTCAATAACTCATATGCTTGTTTCTGAACACTCCTTTATTTTTTTTTTTTTTCTGAAGTAAGAACTTGTCTTTTTTATTCAAATACCAAAGTTGTGCTTTGACCTACTAGGCTGAGTAAGATGAAACAGATTTATTTGAAAAAAAAAAATTAACAGCAGTTGTACCTGAGTCTGAGTCTGAGCAGACTGCTTGTTGGCTTCTGGGAATAACGGCACTTAAGGTCATAGTTACTGTGCTCTTCTCCCTTCAACATGAATATGATCTTTGCTTTCGGCAGWGCTCTGAAATGAAGATTCTGAGTGTTAGTGATGATCTTATTTCACAGGTTTTATCATGTCACTATCAGCCATATCTTGGTATACTTCCTAATACTTTTTTGCAGACTACACATTGGATGTTAATTCTAGTTACCCAAAGGAAGCAGGGCGTATGTGCTGCTCAGTCACTTCACCTCTGACAAATGCYTTACTCTCTGTGTCAGGAAATACACAAGTCATCACCACAATATCTACCACAGCAGACTTTCTTAAGTGCCAGGAATACCTGAGTGCTTTCTAGTTCCCCTAATCTAACATTGTAATACAGCATTTCTGTTTATTCATTCATTTATATTCACTGTCTAGACCTCATGAAAAACCTATTAGATCTTGACTTTGAGAGCAACTTTATACACAGAGCAATTTTTCTGTAGTTTTCCTTTTATTTGTATGCATTTTTAACAAGAAAAATAGATCTCTGAAGACTTCGTTCCCTTAAAATACAGTCTTTAAAGTATAATGAAGTTGCAGTGCTGAGTTTTGACCTCACTATAGTCTGCTGTAGGAACTGAAACCAGCGTAGTGGCATCATGGAAAAATCAAGTCCAGAATGGATGGAAGGATCAAAACTCTTTAATGTTTAAAACATACGATCTTGGGTAATAAYTGGTGGCAGCATAAAAGGGAGAGAGATATAAGCAAAAAAGTGTATTGTTTTTCATGTTAATTCTGATAAAACTGAATTTTACATTGATGCAAATTGATAAAACCTTTCAATCTTTGTATATGCTATTAAATCTTGCATTYGTCACAAACACATTGATGTTCTGCCCTAACAAAGCCACTGTGCTAAGAGCACTTCTCAGTTGAGGAGTAGAATGCTATCATTATGCTTGTGATCCTATGTAAAGCCTTTAAAAAGTATCTACAATTAAGACATGTTTTCTGGAAGTAGAAAATAAGACTGGCTGTTCCAATAAGGTTGAGACCTGAGGACTGGTAGTAAAGAGCAACAGTGATATTTGGACTTGCTCCGGTACCTGCCRTGCAGATAAACAGTGCTGTAGAGCTAATCCTGTGGTAAAGAGCTGTGAGAGTTTCCTTGCTTACAATTTCCTTCCCTGATGTCTGTGTGTGGAAATATGTTCAGGCTATTCTGTTTTCCTTGGTCTCAGGTTCATGCTTGACTAAGAGGATTAAAATGTCAGGTATATTTGAAATTGTGCTGGCCTAGTAGCTRCAGCTAAATTCTCTCTCTCAGTTGTTTTCTGGCTCATTCAATCCAGTAGAACAGGAAATTTATGAAGGAAATTACGAAGTGAAAGGGCCTTACGCAGTTCTCCCGGTGGCCGCTCTGATCCTTTTGGTCCGACCTGCAGGAACACGTCAGACGGGGCCAGCGCCTGGGCAGAGCAGTAGCAGAAGGGCCATGGCCAGTCGCATGTGTGGTGCACGGCATCTGCTCTCAGTAGTAAGAGCTCGACTGTGATAGGGCTCACAAATTAGCAAAGGTTTTTTCTGCTTTCTAAATGTGACTAGCCACAGATACAAATTTTAAGCTTTTCTGAGTAGTTAGACTTATTTAGTGAGTACTTTAGCTCTGAAGTGTGTGGTGGGGTGGGAATGGAAAGCTAGGTCCTTGCCTCAGCCTCCCTTTACTGCTTGAGGAGAGGGGCCTACGGCATGCATTCTCTCCCAAGGCAGAAAACAGCTGTCATGGTCCTGAAAGGGAGATGTCTCCTCCTCCTTAAAATTTGTATGGAAATGCGTGTGCAAATATGCTCCAAGTGGCTTTGCAGAGCTCCTTACTCAAGGGCACAGTGATCTTYGTCAGTTCCATAGCTCTTTTGGGAGACAGTTTTATTGGAGTGCCTCTTTAGTTAATTGACTGCAAGCCTCKGTCAAATTCATGCATTTGCCTGTAGACAGTCGTGCATTGGTCTGTAGATRGATGTGTCCCTTGCTCTCCTGCTCTCGTCATATTGGTATGGGTATCATATTGTTGCCGTGTAAGCCAAGTGTTTCTGAGTTCTTCAACCCACACAGTGATTAATATAGTCATTGATAGTGAAAAACTTGAGATGCCTTAAAGTAGGAATTTTTATGCTGCAGATAAATGAATTCCTACTTGCTGCCTTCAGATTAAAGAGGGCGTCATGCTGCAAGAAGTTGGACTGAATTCTGAGTGTGGAGGATTTTTCAGCTGTGGGAGTTTCATTTTAGGCTCATCTTTGCGTTGTAATAGATCATTCTAAATAGATGACACTCAGGTTTAACATGCAAAAGGAGCATTTCAGGAGAATGGGCTTGTTAAAGCCTGAAAAGTCTCCTTGGAAGTCAGGGCTTTTGTTTCCCACAATTCTGTATTGATATGCAGACACCACCTTGTTTGGAGAGTCTCCTCAGTCCTAAATAGCCACAGTCAAGCTAATGGGAGTAATATACCATTTTTGTGTGTGTGTGTGTGCTCACAAGAATGCAGTCTTTAATGTCTTATTCGTTTGTTTGGAGCTTCTCTGAGTTCCACTGAGTATGGAACTGAGACSTTTTTTGAGTGCTGATCCATTAAAGTAACTGATGGAGTTGAAAATGATTTCTGGCTCCAGATCTCTGAAATAATTTTATCTGTTTTTTAACAAAGGCTGTTCTCATACTATWCTGTTTGATTTATTATTATTAAGCCATATCTAAATTGGGGAAAGAGGAGAAATCTTCTTTGTAATGTRTTTTGACTGGGAAAATGCAATGAAAGTTTATGGTAATAATAATAAAACAAATGGTATCAAGTTGCTTTGCAGAAAGGACATTAAATAAAATGAAATATTAATTGTGCGGTGGATTCCAGACTGGTGTTCTGATGAATCTCAAATCCAGTGTAAAGAGTGAAATTTGTATAATGGAAAAACTTATGCCATGATTCCCTCTAGCTATACCAATAAGAGAGAGACATTTAGCATTAGAATGAACAGTTCATTAATGGGTTTAAAATGCAGCAGCACATTAGAAATATTATGAGTGATTAAGAACTGAAATTAAAACAATTTATGCATAATAGAAAACTGATGCATTTTGAGCACCCAGCCAATTTTTCAACAGATTGGGCTTTCCTGCAATGCTGCAATGTTTTGCCTGGAAAAAGGCTATGCCTGGTTTCTTTGTGGTGTTTGCACTTTGAGATGCAGTTAAACAATTTGCGAGGGTTGCAGTATGAGACATTGGTGTAAGTAGTAATGGTAGTGACAGAGGTGAGAAAAAGGTTAGTCCATGAAGAAAACGGAATTCAGCGTGATACTTGATCTTGTTTTGTATGTAGAAGAATGTTAAGGTTTGTAAGGAATTGCCTAAGGGTCTGGGAATGTGTGCACATAGTTTCCAGGGGATGTTGCTGAGGGCACTGCTTGATGAGTAAAGAGAATCTGAGTTCTCCCTATGTATTTTCATTCAGAGTTGGAGGATGGAACTAGCTGTCAGCAAAAATCTGTCTGGGAAAAACTATTCCCAACTCAGAAGTTTCATAGAGCTTGGGATGAGGAGAAAAATGCCTACCTCACTGCCTCTGTGTATCATGCTGGAACTATGTAGAGGAAATTTTAGAAAATCCTATTGCTGATAAAATACACAAAATCATTTGTTGCTTCAATTTGTGAGCTGTAGAGGTAGGGTTGTGTGTTGTTGTTGCTCTGTTTGTTTGTCTTTTCATTTTTTTCCCCATAACAAACAGATAGTACAGTGGAGGTGCWGAGGATAATGGACCTGCTAAATGCTGGACAGGAAGCCCATGTCTCCCTAAATAATGAATGCCAATAGAATGCAAAGTTCCCTAGGTGGTTTGTGAACCCCAACTCTTTAAAACTTGATCACACCAGCAAGAATAAAAGAGAAAAAGTCTGCCAGGAGTTTATGTTTATCCTTATTCATAAACAAGGAGAATATGCGTCTTATTGGGTGATATCATTAAAGTGAAATGTATAACGAAGAACTTGATATATGTGATGTACACTGACATTTGGTATCCTGTTGCCAAAAGGGATTGCTGAGGTAACCAGCTAACTATGCAGACTGGAAAGGGTTTGAATGAGGAGTACACATAACTGCAGCTCGTTTAAAGAAAGGACACAGTTATTCATGTCTCTAGACCCCATGTTTGACACTAGAAAATTGATGCTGAAAATGAGCTTTCCCCAAACAAAATCATGTGTGTATATTCTCTGAGGATCCTAATTCATATCTCTAAAACAACTAGTTCAAAACAAAGTTGTTAATTAGAAAATTGGATGAGCCCTCAGACTGAATTTTGTCTGACTGGTGGTCCATTCCAAAGAGCAAATGCATCGCACAAGACCTTCTACCCCACAAGTTTCAGTTCCTGAAAGCCCTAATGATGGCTTGATGATGATAATAGCATATTCCAGCCTGAATAAMGCTGAGCCAGATTGATATCCTGTATATGAAATCTCTACTAAAGGAAAGAGGAGTCAGTCAACACTTGCAGCAATTGAGATAGGTTTTGCTGCTTAGGTGTTAGACAACCTACCACACTGTAGCAGGTGATATTTTGGTCCATGTTAGGGTGGCATTCAGGGGCCCAGTACGTTAGAACGAAGGTCATGTGTTGCTCTGCTGTCTGCAGAGATTCTTCCATGCTGGGTGACTTGCTGATGCCTGCTCAGGTAGGTCACTGGTGACCTTATTCTGCAGCTGACATAAATAGATATTCTGAAATAAAGCACTTGAGCTGTGAAGTGATCCCTGCTTTTTCTAGTTTAGTGAGTTTAATATTCTATTTTTTGCAATGCTTTCTGGAGTTCAGACCAGAACTAACATTGAGGAATAAATCATAAATAAGGCAGCTCTTATGAGTGGGCCTGTGTATCTCTGCTGGCTTTTACGGTTCACAGCAAAGCACTCCAATTCCAGCTCACTACACTGAAAAGCTGACCTGTAATTAATTTAAAATGAACTCAGAATTATTCGTCAGTACACACAGGTGAATGTATACAGGCTCGGCCGCACTGTATATTTTAAGCCCGTAGTTACTTTTYAGTTTAAAACTGTGAAGAAAAGTCCTCMGAAGCGCGGTGCTGGCGAGCAGAGGAGGCAGCGGCGCTTGAGCAGCCTCGGTGAGCAGAGACGCAAAGCTTCACGCGCGYCCGCAGACCCGCAGCAGGGCTTGGYGGCGCTCGCCTTCGCCCTGCGGCCTGAGCGGCGTTCCCGACGGCCGCGGTCTTTGTCCTGAGGGCCGCAGCCTGGCGGGACGGGGGCTTAAACCTGAGCTGGGGATGTSCGTGTTGTACGAGAGCTGGGCAGGTGCCCGTAGGGGAAGAGGTGCTGCCAAGGGAYGCACCAGGCGTTTTAGGAACTCGGAGATGCTCTATGTGGCAAACTGATTCAAACCTACGTGAAATATAACAGGCTCTGGGAAAAGAATATTYGAGTGCATGCGTGAAGTTGGGCACAGTCTCTGGAGCAGTGGAATATCTGGTTTCACAGCTGTCACATCTTCACTCTGCCTCTTTCTTTCTTCTGCAACAACCCCTTTGGGTTGCTTGGAAATGTTCCCTGCGTTTTGTTGAGGGAATGTTGAAAAGACGCAAAGACTTCAATTTAGGGAGAAAAGTTGTTAAACTTCAGGGTTATTTTAACAAGGAAACTGAGTTTCCCTGAGATATCTGTATGCATACAAACTATCTAATCTTTTCTGCAATATATTGTGCATTCTTTTTGTTGTTCTGTRCAGGGCAAGGTTGGAAGTGCATTTAGTTTACAGTGCTTTTCCCCTCCTGCTTTACATATATCTGAATCCTTTGCTGTGAAAAAATTTAAGCAGAYGGATTTGGATAAGACCTGGCCTGCGTGGATGCAAAGCATCCTGAAGGAGGCAGCTGGGAGAACATCAATGAGTCACAAAGKTGGTTTCATGATGTCAAAGCTAGCGAGGGCTGCGGGGATTCTTGCTTTATTCCATCCTTATGGATGGAATTTATTGGAATTCCTTTATTGTTCCATCTAGGACTGGAACACGCCACCTTCACAAAGCTTTTCCCTTCTACTGGATTTTTTTTTCCTACCTTTTCTCATCTCAAACGTTAATCCTATGCCAAAGGATGGTGTGAAATTTTAAACAGCTTTTTACAATTTTCCGCTTTTTACAATTTTCCGCTTTTTACAATTTTCCAATTTAAGCATGGATTAAATGTCCTGATAGAACATCTAATCTAGCAAAGGAGGGAGACGAGTTTGTCTACAGTCTCAAAAGCTCGTGTATTTGAGCATGAGATTTTCTCTTTTAATGTTATCACTGAGTGTTGGCTAATGTTCCTCAAATAGATGTTGGGAWTAAAGCTGGACTAGAAAACCTGCAAAATGTGGGGGATATGGAGGGTTCTTTTTTTTCTCTTTTTTTTTTGGTAATGCTAAGTTGTACAGACACCATATCACTATTAAGCACACTGAAGATACAATTAATATTTACATGTATGAATTTCTATTTTGGAAATCTATCATAACAAGGATTTTTTTTTTCTCTGCAAGTGGATTGCTTCTTGTCCATACTGAACATGTGGCAAGGCTCTGTTTACTTGGTGTTATGTCCTTTTTCATAATTTTATATCTGTTCCTCTCTAAGAAAATACCACAGTAAGATATTTGGTGTCTTGGTATGTGGACCAATTTTTATTTTTGATCAGAAAAAGACAAGTCTTGACTCTGTTTTCAGCGTCAAATTACAATTTAATTGTATTAAATAATCTGAAATCCGTGATTTAACTGTTTCCTATCTCTAAATCTTTACTTTTTCTTCCTTATACMAAAAAGAGGGAAAAGGAATGGAAAAAAGAATTTTGATTTGCCCTCACAGGTGATCTAAATATGCATAGTCTTAATTTTTATATATTGAGCATCAGAGCCCTTCAATGAAGTAGTTGTCCATACTGTCATTTCAGACAGTTAGCCTTAAGCTGCTTGATTTCTTAGGTATCCAACTTGAAACTTTAAGGCAACCAAATCAACTGGCCAGGCTATGGCATCTGTTGGCCTAGGGCAGAGACATACTTTTCTTATCTGTATTAATAAGGATTTTGCAGATGCCACCACTGGCACCTCCACTGCTGTACAGGTGAGGACTTTGTCAGCATCTCTCAGGTTAAAAGCAGCATTRAAATCAAACTGGTTCGTTCTGGTTTAGTGCTATAAATGTAGTCAATCRATAGCCTTTTTTTGTAGCAGTACCTGTATCAGCCCCATGCCTTCTGCTAATGTTCTCAAACGCAATTTTCTCTATGTGCTGATCCTTAAATTCACTGAGCAAAAAGAAGAGAYAGCACCAACAGTGCTACAGTGAGTACAGTGATAGGAAACTTAAACCAGATTCCAAATCTTCGACCATCTCAGTTTACAGCTTTCTCATTATTATTCTTARAACCTAAAATATTCCCTAGATAAGTATCTATTTAGTTGAATTACTCAGGTTTCTGGATTTACACAACAGCCCCAATTTTATCRGAAACTGGGAAAACAAATCAAATTAAATACAGCTCTCTAGTTTAAGCCCCTTTATCTTCTTTGAAGGTGTAATTGGATTTTTATACATCTATTCTCTRTTGACAAAGCTTTGCTGTCTGTGTRATAGCTCTGTGTGYACCCGCAGAGCYTGTGCCTGGTCCATGTATGCAACTCTCAGAACTGGCCGCACAGTCATTTCCCCCGGGAATGCTGTTTGGCCGGAGAAGCCTGCCTGCAGCAGGGAACCGGGAAGAATCCTTTCTGCAAACTGTTGTGTTTCACTAAACTGAAGTGCAAAGTGGTGGCGAACAGGCTGAAAACAAACCTTTTATAGGAGAGAAAGGACATTCTGTTTGAAATACTTTGATTCCAGTTGAAACTAAGTGTGAAGAGATTCTTTCAGAGAATAGCTTTGGGGGAAAGTCAAAGTATTTTTCTCCCTTTTTATTTTCTATTTTGGGGAAATCATGTTATCTTTGACAAAGCAGGRAGAAAAAAAATCTTGGAAAATCAAAGACCTCTAATTATATCTTTAGCTGTTAATTATTTAAAAGCTTTAGTTAATTCAACTTATTGAGTCTTTTGTTGAAATAATAGAATAGAAGCATGTGTAGTTTCTTTCTCAGCCTAATTACTGACTCAGATTACTCTATAAATGGGATAAAATTGAAGAGCTAGAGCATATTATGCCACATTAAAGASAAGATAGTTTTATGGTATTTGGCTACTCCATTTCCACAGTTGTCAAATCCTCTGGATGCAGTGTTTATCATCCTACGTCCATGTACCATTAGCATATAGGAGGAAGGAGAAAAAAGCATGTTGATTTTTTCTATGGGGCTGTAGGAGTTAAATGTTCATGCTGAGCATGGTGGTACTCCCGAGAATCGATTGCAGGCCTCGGACACTGTGAATCAAGGGTTTTCTTTCCCACACGGAGTGTCTGCGTCAGTGTCTATCTTAACACACTCAGCAACTTAGTCATAAATGAGCCTAAGGAAGGGCTGCATCGAAAGCATGGACCTTCAAGTGATCTTAGCTGGAATGAAAGCAGGTAATGTCTTTCCATTTAATGTATGTTGTGCCTTCAATTATAGCAGACGTATAAACAGCATACATGACCTYGGCTGATAGAGCAGCAGGAACAGCTGTAAGAGAGAAAAGAATTAATAAAGCCAAGGGCAATCTAAACTGCTTTTCACTAGGCAGTGCTGACAACAACAGAAAAAACATTCCCTTCTAGACAAAATTGATGATCTTGAAAATCATCATAGRAGATCTAATCTTGACTTCCTTTTCTATACCTACAATTGGGTGACTGCTGATGTGCTGGAGTTTCTGGGCAGAACTCATAACTTTGCAGCTGGCTAATTCCTCCTATGCCTAGAAATTCAATGGAAGAAAGCCAGGTAGCACAACAGACTTTGCATTTTCCTGCTTGTTTCCTTAAAAGAAAAGGTATTGGGGAAAAAAAAAAAAAAGAATCACAGGCTTTAACTTCACCATTCTCTTACAGTTGGACCAATTTTGTTTTGATTCCCCTCCCCACTCAAGATTTCAGCCTAGCTAGTTTGAAGTTAAATGAATGGATGCTGAGATACAAAAGGAAAACTCAATTTATGTTGTGGTAGTTATAAAGGAGTAAAATAAACAGCATCAACAAATAGACTTCTGAAGGCTGAAAATACATATTTTTATGTATGCATATTTTTAAAAAGATCCCTCAGTTAATGTCTTTGTTTCAATCAGTTATACTTTATTAATTAACCAGGAAACATTATTTGAAATGGCAATGCCATGTAAGAATTTGATAATTAGGTTTAAGACTGTTGCGTATGTCCTGAATATTCAACAGAATGTTTAAGGAACTAATTCACTGAGTCCTAGAATTTTAGTCTGAGTTCCTTTCATATCAAAGTCAGGTTTACAAGGTCTATATTCTGGGAATAATAGTATTTAATCTATTCTTTAGAAGTGGGATGTGAGGATGGCAAACTCCCCAATAGGGGAAAGTTTACTGCAGGATCAGCAGGTGGACGATGTAGAAGCAAGAGTAAAAGAATTCCTTCTGTCATCTCTACTGGCCATAATCACATTGGTCTGGTGTATCCTATTTGCTAGGATTCTTTTTATTTYTTATTTCTTTTTATTTATTTGTTTATTAAACCTTCCCATTTCATAAATTCACGGGGAATTTTTTTTCAAAAAAGAATTCTTCTTTAAGCTGGATTTTTGTTTTAAGAAAATATTCTGCTTTTCAGTGTTCTAGAGAGAATACAGTCATCTTTTATAGGGTATTTTTTTTTGCCTTCGGTGGGGGTATGGGATGGGGAGAGCGAGAAGGGTGTTCTCCTCGTGTTGTTAACACCGAATAAAATAAAGCTTCTCTCCAAACTCTGCTTTCTTTTATACCTTCATGAGAAGGATGCCCCTTATATTAATTCATATCATCATACATACCTGAAATGTTCCTTCCCTCTCTTTCCCAGTCACCCACTGACAGGGACATTCGTATCCCACAAAATCAAAATGAGAAATAATTGGCGATCCTTTGGTGATACCCAGTTTTCCCAAACAGAGTAGCTGTACCAATTTTCAGGATGTCATTAATACCTGCCAGTATGGGAGTTGTTCCTGCCTGGAAAGCTCAAGAGCATTCTCGGATGTTAAGGCAGCCCTGTCAGAATGCGGTTCTGGTGCCAAGACTCTACTGAATTAGCTGGAAAGGCACACACCCCCTCCCTTTTTATTTTTCTTTCCTCTTTGCTTTATTTTAGCATGAACAATTGTTGTCCTTAAATCTCAGACTGTGAAAATTTGTCATTGATGTTAATCAAAGGATCTTACAGAGGTAAGACCTGAAGGATTTCACTTTAGAAGGAATTTACTCTCTGCACAAGATGACCTTGTGCTTTTGTAGAGGTTGTCTTTATAATCAGCATTGGCTGCTGTATTTTAAAAATGCAGAAACAGCTTTTCGAGCCAGTTATAGAAGCCCATCTTAGCAGCTGATTTTTATGACAAAACATTTTATTTGCGTAATTGTAAAATTGGAGACTGGGCAGAGGTTTGAAATATATGTAGGCATATAAGTCTAAAGCTCATGTAGCTGTGTATAGTTGCATTGATCTAATGCAAATCRTCTTTCTAGGGATACCAAAAATTATTCCCAAATAAGTATGTGGGCATTTTCAGTAATCTATATCATGGTTTTGAAATCTGTACTTACATTGTGAAAATACAGCTGTGCCTACTTTTTACTTATGGAACATGGAATAGCATTTTTTTTTGTGTTCTTTTCCCTTTTGGAAAGTAAATTCTGAGTGCTGGAGGCAATATTTGTTCTTCACAGACAAACCGAAGGCTCCTTCAGATAAAGGAGGATCGCCTGTGGTCTTGAATTAACACTTGACACTTAATGAAACTTTGACTCGTGAAAGGACTATAACTATTAGAGTGATTCCTAATTAAAGAAAGATCATTGTGACTGATGGACTGGAATGTAACATCTGGCAGAACTTGGTCATATTACAGTGTGGACATATTTCATATGGAGATGTTTCATATTTCATTTTGCTTGGCARGGTGTATCAGATTCCAGAAAGGATGGAACTTTGTACATGTACCTGCAGTGATCCAAAAAGAAAGGGGGAAAGGGGAGGAGGGAGAAAATGGCTATTTAYGTGTTGCTATGAAGTTTTTTATAGGATTAGAAGGTTTCTTTACTACATGTTGTATTGGAAATTATTTTTGTAGAAGTATTAGGATGATATGTAAAGGAAGGCAGGGGAGGGAAAGGTGCCAAGAAACCTAGTCAGCTGTAGACATGCATGTACCTTTGTAGGAAGGCGTACATATGTATTATCTTTGCAAACTTATTTGCAAAAGATGTGTTTGCTCTTGGCCACTGCTCCCAAAATCTCTTGCCTACAAAGATGAACTTTAGGTGAGATTCATAACTGACGACTTAATGTGACAGATTTTCCTAGTGAATACTGCTATGGGAACAAAATGGTATGCTATATACAGATAATAATACAGCTGCTAATAACGTCAGCTAAACTGTGAGCTCTGGTAACCATTATTATTTATTTATTTATTTATTTTCAAGAAATTGTCTTGTTGATTTTTGTTTGTTTTGTTTGTTTTTTGTTTTGTGACGTACTGGAAGGGGAAAAGGGAAAATATGTGCTGCTTTTGTTAAAAAAAAAAAGAAAGAAAATAGAAATAAAGAAAACAGAAAACAGAAAAGAAAGAAAAACAGTCATAAAGTGGCAAAGCAACTTTCCCAGGTGAGGTATGGGAAGTTGGAAAACTGGACTATAAGAATGAGTACAGCTGAAAAAAATGTTAACATAGTATTTCTTAGAGAGATGGGACTTTCTCCAGAAAACACAATGCTTCCAGATATAGTAGGAGATGGAGTACTGGCCCTTCTGTATAACCTTTTATCAGTCAGAAATGGCCAGGACTATATAATGCGTACTTACCTGTGTCAATGAGTGGGGTAGCTTTCCTTTCAGTAGTATAATGCCTGTACACAACACTGCTGAACGTTTTCTTAAAAGAAAAAAAATAGAGAAATGTTTTTCTTATTGYCATCTAATATGTAATACAAAAGCTTGTGTTTTTAAGGTTAAATACTTTATATAAAGGAATTTTTGAACTAAGCATCCATCTTCAGCTCTGCCCCAAATGTGGAACACAGGTTTTGAGTGATGACTTAAGATTGTGAGCAGTGAACGGTGTCGTAAGAGTGTGCAGATATGTGGAGAAACTGAAAGCTGTGTCTTTGTTACAGGTTAAGTCAATGTACATTTAAACAGCATTGCTGTAAATGCCTGAAAGTCGATGTGAAAATATCACTAGMGTCTGGATATGACAAGTGACATTTTTCAGCATTGAGCTCAAGGAGTTGACACCTGAATAGAGATGAAAGGAGGAAAAAAAGGAAATTCTGCTGTTCATCAAAAACTAGAGAGCACATAAAACTGTCAACTGTAGGAGGAACAAAATTGCCTTTGCCTTCATTTTCAGTTACTGCTATTTAAAAGCCAGCAGACTAAATATGACCCATGGTCTCTGGCAACACTGATGGAATCATGTGATGGATACCCATCTGAGATGGTTATCTGAGGTTGGAGAGTTTGCACTTGACATGTTAGATTAGTGACGAGTACGGAGACAATCCTGCAGGTCTGCATTAGTATGACCATCTTGAAGGCCTTTTTCCAGGGAGATTTCAAACAGTTGCAGAATCCATTTATTTTTGATAGAAAAATGTTCGCTTAAGAAGAGGGAAAAGATTTTCTGTCTAATTCCTTCCATTGTTTCAGCTGAATATACCAATATTTAAAATTCATTGAATGCGAAACAGGGATCATGATTGTTAGGGAAGGGAGTGTCTTGGTGAAAATGAATGCGGTTGCACAAAGGAACTTTAACTGCAGCAACAGGACTGGGCAGAAGTGAAGACCAAGAGCTGCAGTTGCCAGCCAAGTGCTAAACTGGAATCCTTTGTGAAGAAAAACCCAAGGAGGATGGATGAGAAAGGCTTCATTTAATGAACCATCTGTTTTAAATAGATTACCCCAAGAAGAGTTGAAAAGTGTTCAGCCATTGTCTCTTCAGTTGTGMAACGTAGCACATGAGACTCACTCTGGTTATTCCAGTCCAGCTGCTGGTTAACACTTGTCYACGTGATAGAACACGCTGGTGTTCAGAAGTCCTTGCCTGCAAGGCTTTGTAGATGTACCCAGGGCTGAATTCTCCCTGGCATGATTGTCCTCCCTTCTTAGGAGGGAATATAGGGCTGGCTATTGCAGAGGGGCAGAGAAGCTGAAGCTGAACTTCTCACTTTGAATTCAAGCTGCTGCGGAAGGGAAGCACACTAGGACACTACGTAAGCTGAGCAGAGGAGACCACACTTTCTGTGAAGTTCTAGGGGATTCATGAAGCAAATTTTCAAATTGTGGCAACTGTCCAAATTGTCTCCCTCATGTAATTCCAAAGTTCTCAGAGCACTGTTTCTAGATTATTTTTCAGTTGTAATTAAAAAAAAAAAAGTAAGACTACTGTGTAGAATGGCTGATAATTCAGAATAGGAAAAAAATGGAGCATTCCCCTTAATTCATAATGCTGAAATCCAAAATTCTAGATAGGGGCGATATTAAATTCTTGGAAGACTCATAGCATGGCAATACACTGACCTACTGAACATAATCATCCACTTCCCTTCATACCGTTTGTGTCAGTGGAAGTAGTAACTAACTGCTTCAGGGTTATGCATGATAGGACTAATGTGCAMGTTAAACTTTAAAGGCAGTCGAGGTTTGACACTCATTAGAAAGGAAAGTTAGCAGAGAACTTGAGCGTTGAGGTTTTTGCATTAGTCTCTGCTCCTGGAGATTATAAACACACTGATTAGACATTTTTCATATGATTAAAGCTTTGGATTGCTGGGGATTAATTGACTTCCGTTAGACTCCTCAGACAAAAGACCTTGCTTGGGACCAGAATTTGAAACAAACTGGCTGGTTTCATGTAACTAATTATACACAAAAGCAAAAGAGAGCGACCAACATGTCAGTAAAGGAGGCTGTATTGTAGACCTACTATCATATAAAAGAGTTAGCAATGTRTGACTATGATATGAAAGACTCTGAACTTTGACATTCAYCTCTGATGTTCTAAAGTCCCATTCGCTTTACTGCTTGCTGTACAATGCCAGTCACACTTGAGATTGCTTTCCCGCTGGTGCTAGTGGTTTCTCTCTAGCTGTCCCTTTCTTTTTTCTTCTTCTTTTTCCAGGGTTTGAAATGACAAATGTCTTGGTATTTAGTTGCACAGTTTCTGTCATAGGTAAAAATCACTTGGTTGTTTTGTCATTAACAAGAAAAAACCTAGTGAGAGTCAGGGAAAATGCTATGGAAATGAAACACAGGGTGTAGTGAAGTCCCTCAAAGGCGTATGACTCAGTGTTTTGATTGAATTGTTTCCTCTCCCTTCCRCTGCTTCTTGTGAATCTCGTACATCTGACTTGAAAAGCACCGTATCAACTCAGCCTGCTTTCTGTTGACACGGGTAACACATTGTGACATGCAAGCAAGGTTTCTTGCACTCCCAAATTACTGTTTTGTCTGAAGGGGAGCTCAGGTCTCTCACATTTCACTTACTATTGTGAACACTTACCAGCGAATTCTTTCACAGTGACAGCAAGGGAGAGCTTGGCAGCAGGGGATATACAGTCAGAGAGTCCCCAATTTACACAATTTTTTTCTTTAGTCTGCAAGAGCAATATTCTTTTTTCATCTAATTAGCGCTGTYACTCTCCTATTCTGTGACAGAGAACAGATTCTGATTTCTCTTTTCTTCTCTGGTTTACTTTGCCATTGCTGTTGACCTTGCGTGAAATAACTTGCCTGCTTGCTCCCGTTCTGTAGTCTTSACATGAGTACATGAATGAAAGATCTGGATCAAAAGCTAGCTGCATCCTTCTATTAAGAGAGCTGAAACTAATGTTTTGCTTTCTCTTTTTGAAAGGTGCAATCACTGTTATGTTCCCTGCCAGTTACTGTTTTGGAGGTTTTGTGTTTCTTTAACATCAGCACAATATATGAGTGTTGCACAGAAATAGGTCTCTTTGCTGCCAGGTAATGGGCGGAAACATTGTTTTCGCTCAATGTGGTAATTTCTGTGGTCTCTCTGTTGTGGTGTCGATTCTTCAGCTAATCTATGCTCAGCTCTTCAGAGGAAGGCTTAAAATTCTCAGAGGCAAATATTTGTCGCAGGACCTGAAATAGAAACCTTTCTTTTGATTTCCACTTTGAGGAGGAATGTTTGAGGAGGAGAGTAGACAGTTAATATCCCCTCTAAGTTTTTCTGTCACCATTGCCGTCTTCACTTAATCATGCATCTTTCATAAAAAGCTGGCAAAGATGAGGGCAGCACAACTTCTAATTCCCCGCAGATTTTCATTCTAGAAATATACYTTGTATATTTCTTACTGTCGTCGGTTATATAAACACCAACACAGACTACATAGTCTTACTTTTCCATGATSCTAGGTTGACCAAGTTGTTCCATGAAGCTTTTCTCACCGCCTATTAAATAAGTTCGCTTTGCTACTTGTTCATTAATTAGCGTTAAATCCCAATGGAAATGTTAGTTATTTGTGGAAAGACTGCCTAAACTTGGCATCTATGAGGGGCTTTTATTGAATGAAGAGTCATAGACAAACTTTAATAAAGAGCAAGTTTTAACTCCACGTTGACCTGGGGAGCATTTTATTTAAAGCTGTTARAACTAATCTGCTTTGTATGCCCTAAGAATCTGCAAAAGCTCACTTTATCCCTGTTGGTAAAAGTTTTGCAATAATAGCTATTCTCTGTATAAAAACTGATCCTAAGCAAATAGGCATTTACATATTAATCTGGATTGTACTTCGCATGAATGGCGAAAGATAATATGTTAGAAGTTCATCACATTCTACCTTATGCTAGTGAAAACTAATCTTCTTAGTATTTGCAACAGATGACATTAGCCAAGGAAAATAATGAAATGCTTCTTGGAATTTTATTTTTTATTATTTGTTTTCTTTTTTTCCTGTTATTTGTGTTAACTAAACATAAGCCTTAGACTTAAATTGTGTGGCACATGTGGTGCCAACAAAAGCTTTCTTAAATAATTGCTGCTCTGGACACACATGCTTAAAGAACTAGATCATCTAGTCTGACCCCTCTGCTCAAGCAGGGACACGCACTGCCCTGCGTCATGGACAGTTAACAAAAGCTATTAGCAAATGTTAATATGTTAGCTGATATTTCAACCTAGTGCTTAGATACTGTCTATCTGGCCTTCTGGATTCCTCCAGTGTTCTGTTGTTGTGCCCTCATTGTSCATCGTAATCTACAATCCTGTAACAGCTAGCACCTAAGGTTAATAATGTATATTTTTTAACATTTTATTCTCAAGACTTGCTGTTAAGTGTTAGAATTTTGTTTAAAAAAAAAAATGTGGAACTTATATTTTCTTATTGTAATATTTTAGATATTTCATCTCTGTGGAGTTGTTTATATTTTGATTACCAATGACAGAAAGGATGTGGCTGTAGTTAGAAAAGATATCTGTGCAATCCCACCATTGAAAGCTAGGACCTTCACATTGTCTGTAAGAGTGTTCTTTCTTACGTGCCTGAACTGTAATTTTTCCACCTGAGGAAAAAAATTAAACTTCTTTCTAGTAAAGATTGTAAACTTATTTTAAAACAGTATCATGGCATTGTTTTGTGATCCAAAACACAATTATCTCATTAATTAAATATAGCTGTAGGTCAGCACAGCATTTTCTAGATTAAATTTTGTTTGTTGGAACTGAATTTTTCTTTAAGTATTTTCATGAACTCAAGGCTAGAAGTTATTTGCTAGGCGTTCACACTGTGAAAGGCTCAGTAGACGGAAAAAACTCTGCCTGTGTTACCTAGTTAAGTCCAAAAACCAAGCTGCAACACGGAGTTCTTTGGTCACCCTGTGCCAAGTTTYTATGACTGTTACGTGTTAGTCCTTACAAATTTGTAAACTGATTGGATCATCTGATTGTCAAACACTCGGTAGATTTGAAAGCATTTTTTTTTAGATCCAAGCAGATTTTTTTTCTTCAACTGTCCAGCTGGATCCTTGCCTTGAGCATGAATAGGGGAAGGCGCAGAGTAGTTACACCTGCCTGAGAATCAGAAAGAGAAGCTGGAGGGCCGTTGATCTGGTTGCTTTTTCTTCAGGCTCTGAAAAAGCCCTCGTGTGCATTAGACAAGGGGTGCCAGGAGCAATTTTTAGCTCAATTTAGCCGCTTCTGAAGAGGTGAAGGGGCAGGCAAAACCAAGGCTCTGCTTTTAACTGACAGCAAGCTCTCAGCCACAGGGCGCTTGAGGGGAAGGAGTCTGTGCTCTGTCCCCAGGCTCTTCAGCAGCCCCAGGACCTCCAAGCAGCCTTGAGCAGCAGGAGCCTCAGGAGCAACACCCGCAGGTCTGCTCATTGCCCTCCMGCATTCCTTTCCAAGCTTGCTACCCAACCTGGGACAGCATTCCAGAGCCTYGGAAACCTTGAGAGCAGGAAAGAAGAACTTGCCAGAGGTTGGGCTGAAGTCTATAGAGGCTTTTAAATGCAGTCATAAACTGGTGTCCTACCTGTTGGGCCAAGGGGAAGCCTGTGATCCTTCAGCAAGCTCTAAGCAAAGGTCTAGAGCAGTAAAGAGACCCTGATGTGTTATGTCTATGCTTGGGTGCCATTAATGTGTGTTGTGAAGTTCTGCACTGGGAATCTGCTGTCCGTGGAGAAGGTGGCGTAAAGGAAAGCATTACTGGCAGCAGTAGGTTGCTAAAAATGTGATCTAGACCCTCCCTGTGAATCTTTTTTCTRTTTTGATGGTTTGTAGTATCCCTGTCATAACTTCCATATGAGGCAGCTGTAGAGGTTAGCTTGCTGTCTAGGATGCATGTAAAGTTAACGTTGACCCCCATGCAGGTCATAGGGTCTGAGTCTAATGACTTTCTTGCCCATGTTTTAAAACCTCAGTGCTGATGGAGAGGAAGAAGCATTGGGAATTAGGCATTAAGCCCCCCTTAGGTCTTATTTTCCCAGTACATGGCACGCACTTTTTCTTCATTCTAACAGTCATCAGCAGAGTGTTATCGATCAAGAAGAGCATGTTCCTCCTGTAGCTGTAGGAAAGGAGTGACGTTATTTGTGTCTGCAGAAAGAGCAGTTCAAACCTGCAGAGGTTCATTGGTGTTGTCATTGAGAACAGATAAAAGCATAGGGGGGCAGGTAGCCACATGACTTCTGTGCTTGCAGTGGGGCTGAATGGGCTCTTTAACTTCTGAGACATTGCCACTAATCGTAGGCAAAGGTAGGGCTGCTCCATAGCGCTCTCTCACTAGCTTTCAGGTTAGGATTCAGTAGTTTTTGTCAATAATAAATTTTATTCTGGTTATTTCTTTTCTAATTCCAGAGAGTTGCTTTCTCCTACCCAAGAGGGGATGCTTGTGAATGTTAGCACAATTTTTCCTTTTTATCTCCCTCTGTCCCCCTGTGGTGAAATATTCACTTCTAGTTTATTGATTAATCCGTCATTAAGTTATYACACATATACACAGAGAATGTTGATTTTTTTTTTTCAAGCTGGCTAGTAAGTCTTCTTAAACTAACTCTAAGGATCTGCAAACTATAAATGAATAACACTTTTCATATGCAACTCGTGCACAAGAGGATGGGCATATCTTGATCAGTTTAAAAATGAATTTCATAATGACAAATACAAGAAGTCCATCTAAGATCCCCCGCATACTCCAGATCATAAAAGCTGAAGTCTGGAAAAGCAATTCCTTTGATAATGCACCGTGTAACTAGCCAAGTCGTACTTTGTTGGCATTGCAATCCAAGGAAAATGCTGTAGTCATTCCATACAACTAACCTACTGAGATGAAGTGGCTCCCAAGATTTTGATGGATGAATGAAAGCAGGAACATTTAAGTTAAGCAGATGCTTATGTAAAGAGAGTGAGCTAATCTTCCTAGATGCTGTTCAATTCGTAAGTAAACATCTAAATAGTGAAAGGGATAAGATGCTTTTTTATGAACCTAGTGTTTGTGTATGTGGGCAAATCCACATCACATGCAGTTAAGCATGTTGTTAGTACTTTGCCAAATCCAGAATTTAATGCAAAAACATTGTGTGCTTGAGAACCCTTGGAAAAATGTGAGAAGTCAATATACAATAACGGAGCTCCAGTATTACAGTGTGCTAGCTTAAAAATAGTTGGATAAATCCTAATGCATGACTTGTTTTATTGCACAGACCTTAACAAAAATCCCCTTAAGTCATTCTTCCCTCATTTTATTATCTCCTTTTCTATTTTATCATGAACAGAATCAATTCTTAAACCTGAATTTAATTTCTTGCTCAATATATATAAAGCCTATCTATAGCCCTATTTTTTTAATATTGGATTACAAACACAACTTAGTATAAGAATAAAAGACAGGCTGTTTTTATTTGTTTTTCAGTTATGTGATTTTCCTCTCCTGATCAGAAAGATAAAAATGAGTCCTGAAAGATGTTTTAAAAACTCCTGTGCTGATACTCGGTGAGTACATGCTGGTCTTTGGTTCGGTACTCTCTGTAGTCTTTCCTGTAGCTGAAAAGTACTTTAGTCTCCAAAGGCAAAGAATCCTCTTCTTGAGACAAAATTTAGCCCTACGATATACAATACTTTCCCTTAAAAAAAAAAAAAAAAACAAATAAAAAGGCTAAGCCCATGTGGAGAACTTTCCTTCGTCAGCCAGTGTGACCATGGACTTCATTGTATATGCTATGATTCCAGGAAGACTGAAATGGAAGGCAGGTCCCTAATGTGATAGCTTTTAATTATTTACAGAGCTGAGTGTTTTTTAATGGGATTGATGTCCCTCTGTTCCAGACAATTTCCCCTGTTTCTTCCCTTCAAAACTCCACAAACAGTGGGTAGTAGAGCCTTGTCTAGCACTGCTGCCTCTGCTCAAAACTTGGTGACTTTTATTAGGTGATGGATGTTTAGTCTTTATGCCTTCCAGTTTCTTAGTTTTATGGGTTTTTTTTTCCTGTAGACAGTTGTGTTGACTGAATGGAGAGCTGAGATTCTTTTATATTGATTCTGCAGTACTAACAGGAAGGATAAGTAACATCTTAATCACGTGGTAGTGAGGCATAACTTGGAAAAATGAAGAGCACATCTGTTGTATATTTTACACTAGCTGCAGTGAAATACACAATTCCAGTGTCAGGCTTAATCTGTAAAGGGTACTGCTCTGCTTTTTCAGAGTTTTATAGCCACAAAAAAAACATGTTACCATGTTTCTGTGCTCTGCACATATTTCTCTAATATGGATTTTTTTTGGCAGAAATACACTCAAAGCACTGTACACAGAAGTGCAGTATCAGTGTCCCCATCTTGGGTATGGTGAAGTTGAGGCACAGAGCATGATAGTGACCAGTAACATTTGGCAGGATACGTACACAGATAGAAGTGGACCAGTGTTTTCAGAGTCCTCCCAAGTGCTCACAGAAGTGAATCAGTTTGGGACCTCTGCTTAGAAAGAACATGCCAGGCTGGCTAATTTAGCCATATGTGTTTGTACCAGATTTCAGCTGGTCTCTTAAAGCAATGCTTATGCGTGGATGTTGCAGACTATCTTGGCATATAAAAAAATACAATTTAATATCTGATATGAGGTACTGGGATTTTTTTAATTTCTTGACAGTTTTAGAGGAGCATGTATTCATGCAGATATCCATAGGAAAAAGAAAAAGCAAAAACAAACAAAAGAAAACACTAAGTGATGTTTAATTATATGTTTCTGTATTGGCACATTCCCCATGCTCCCATTCTTGGGCTGTATGCGTGTTGACTTTGAATTTCATGATATACAACATTATTTTTTCTATGACTCAAATTAATGATACTTGAAAAAGGCAATTGCAGTAACATATTTACATTGTTAGGGAAATATAAAAGTGGGTCAAATACAAATATTTCACCTGAATGTTACTGTTCCATGCAATAGAGAATGTAGTACGTTTCTTGACAGGAAATCTGTGCTATTTGTGTGTGGCAAGCTTTATGGATCCATGAAAATAAGTAAATCTCAACAAAGCAAAACAGTGTGACTCATGTCAGAGAGGCCCCTTCTCTTGCTTGTTCTGAGAGTAGATCAGAATTAATTGTTATTTCAAGCCTGCCCTCTCTCAAGTGCACCTATACATCCTGGAAACTTCTGTTCAAGACTAATAGAAGGGGCATCCTTAATTTCTAGCAACAGACACGATACAAGAATAGGTGTTGCTTCAGAAAAGTGAACACTTGGAATTTATCATTGGAGACCTGGGAAGAGGTTTTATAAACATGACCCAGCACAAACTAAGTTATCCTTAAACCCAGATTGGAAGAGGTGAGATGCTGACCAGGCAAGAAATTTTGTCCTAGAATATTAGAAAAGCAGAACTGCAAAGTAGGTGACTTACTGTCTTTAAGGCACAATTTGGATACGGAAATTTGCTCATTATGCAAATGCTGATGCCTGAATGCTTGAGTTCAGTTTCTGAGAAGTGAGAGGCTTTCAGAATGATATAATTCCCCAACGTATTTCCTAACTATAGATTTCCTAACTATTTGTACTGGCATAAAGGAAGATGGGATCYAGGTACAATGCAATATTGTACCTCTCAATGACTCTGTGTAATATCTATGGAGTAATTTCAAGCACATGGTTAGATGAATTTTGGGAGATACAAGCCCATAGTCAAAAACTTTGTATCTCTTGAGATGTTTTGGTAAAAGGGGGAATGAGCTTCTAAGAAGAAAAATGAGTAAGTGAATGTGGAGAACTTTGCTAAACATAAGAGAGTGTCAGTACTCTGATCATTGTGGACAAACCTCATTAACTTACTCTCAAACTCTGGACTTGTATTTACGCAAATTGTAAAAGGAAGGAAGGGAAGTTCTTTCTCAGCACTGAACTCCTCAGCACAGGAGAGCTCTTGGAGGCAGATTAGTCTGGGCAAATTACAAGTCAGACTTGGCTATGCCCTTTAATGGGAATATAATCAGCAATACATCTTTATGAAATGTGCACTGCCATCACCTAATACTCACTTGGAGATGAGGTAAGGGCTGGAGGCAGTAGTCCAAAATCATTACCATCCCCCAGGTGAATATAATAGGATGATAAATGCTCACTGGAAAAGGATTCATTTCAGTGTTCAAATGGTTTCTGAAGTAAAACAACGTCAGTCATTTTATATCAATTTAGTTCAGCTCCATACTCTAATTCAGTAATGAATGACTTCACATCCATCCATTCATGGTATATTTGCAATGCATGAGTTAGAGGGTGCTACCATTTCTATTAGTGCAATTCCAAGAGAAGGTGGGAAAGTAGGAATTTTTTGGTGTTCATTTAGATTTATGCAGCAGCACTGCAGGTGTTCTTCTATAACACGGTATCAGTCAGCTGAGTTTCTCCACTGGAAAAAAATTAAAAAGCCCAGAGTCTGGCTGGATATAGGGATGAACAGACCTGCCCTGACAACTCCCCTTCTTTTTATACCTGCTGGGTGGGATAGAGAAAGAAGTAGATTAGAAACAAGTGATTGTCCCAGATATTTTAAGTTGCTTTAGAGAAGAAAAAGAAGTGGCTTGGCTATTTTGGTTTGTGTATGATTATACACTGCTCTTGATCAACTTGACTTTCAGTTTAAAAAGAAATAAAGGAAGACCTTTTGAAGCTTGTACAAACACTAGGCAGTCTTTGTGCTTCATTTTATCTACTCCCGCTGCAGCTCCTGGCACCGTGTGGATGACAGTTAAGCCTTCTAGGACATAGACTGCAGAGGTCATAACACAGAGAATAATATTTAATTTTAAACTTTTTTTTTAAAGGGATCGTTCGTATTTTAAAAACTATGAAAGGAGATGAAGCATTGCTTCTGTACTTCTTCATGGAAATAGGGAAGTGCTTTTTCAGAAATATTGGGCTTTGCGAGAGATCTTAAAACCCAAATTTTCCCATGGAAATGTTCTTTCTAATCCACACAAGCTACCTTGTTAATATATCAGAGTCCAGTATTTATGGCATGCATAGAGGAACAAAACTGGCTATTTTTGACCTCTGTGTAGTGAAAATATGCTTGTAAGTGGATCCAGATTGACGACGTAACTACTCATTTATATATAGTGTAATAGTGTATATAGTGTTACTCGTGCATATAGTGGTTACTTATAAAAGGGGGACAATATCACCTTCCTTTCACAGCAATATGTATTGAGATTTGTTGGATAAAGGCTGCTGTGCATTTCTGCAGTGTCTCAGCTGCACCCTTATCTCAGACGGTGTGTACGCCCTGTTAGTGAAATAGCAGTAAAAAAATAGCTTGGAGCTCTTATCTTTGACTAACAAAGTATGGAAGTGGTGTAAAGAAACACCTCTAGAGAAAATGGTACTCAGGCACTACTTTTGTCTATCTGTAGTTCACCATCACACAGAACTCAATAAAAAAAAGAGCAGTAATATTGCTTTATGTAATGTTTTCTATCAAAGTGGTAGTGTAAATTATGTAGTGTTACAAAAGGCATGTTTTAGTCAAGCTTGCTCCTGCAGGCTTGAGTTCTCTCCTAATGCTCCTCTCTAGCAAATATATCTGGCTAATATTCACTTGTTTTAGCAGGTGCTTAGGAATGCTTTAGCATCTGTTTAGGCCTAGCATGAATGCCTACTGCTCCTGGAGGAGGAGTGAAATAACTTTATATTCAGGGAGGACATTAAATATCCGTCACACTGTGCTTCCTAGAGTCCATGTGTGGGCACTTACTATGCCAGGTAGATGTGAAGTGTCATGTCATCTGTGTCAAAGCATGTGTTTTGAAATTTCCTATTTCTAGGAAAGAGAGCTGAGCCCAAGCCATAAATGGCTGAGTAATCTGAGCGATGAGTCTGGGTTGCTGAGGATGCTTTTTGTGTGCTTTGTGAATGCACCATTCTTTTCTACCATTGCAGCAGGGAGTGTGTGCATTTGCTTTTTTAACTTTTGCCCTGACTTCACAAGTTTTCAGAAAGTCAAGGAAACCTAATCACAAAACTGAGACCAATCATCCTCTGCACGGTGTATCCAGTATGGTCCTGCTGGTCACATCGAGTCCCCCCATGCTCAGTGTGTGCCCAGGTAACAGCATAGCAGTGCAAAAAGACATAGGCTTGGAAGAAGGTTCCTTCAGGATAGCACTCATCCCCACCACAGCATAGTGGTACTGATGGCAAGCAGGGACAGGTAGCTCTCTATATATTTATACAGTGCTATATCCAAATCGGGCAGCTCTATATATATTTATACAGTGCTATATTTTTATATAGTTTCTAGTGTCCATTTTAAAGGATTTCCTTAGCTCGAGGAAGTTACCACTGGTCTATGATGCTTTTGTTGAAGCAGTTTCCAGACAGCTAAACTGAATGCTTGCCTGTGTGTGGGTATCTGACAGACAGGCGCTGATAAATTACTCAGGGCAGGCACATACAATGGCCATTCTCTCACTGATACAGTAAATGTATTATCTCCAGCTGGGAGAAACGTCAGGCTTGTGGGAGAAGCAGACTTAATTGGCTAAGGGTAACCTGCCTTTAATTAAAGTACCTGAGATAGGAATAAGCTTTCCCTTCAGGAATTCTGTATCGCTGCTTCCTGTTAAGCTTACGAGAGATATCATAGAGATGATATCTACTGGGAAACCTTCAGTTCATTCAGGTAATGAGGGTGTGGAGAGTATAATGGAATATAAACCCCTTCCTTTTTTTTTCTTTTTTTTTTCTCCTTAAGAATGGGAGTTTAGATGAAGTGCATTATTAAACTTACCTTTATATCTATAAAGGGCCAAACTAGCTCTCCTCCTGCCCACCGATCCCCATACTGAGATATCCAGATTTATAATTCAAATTTAATTTTGTTGGTCTGTGTGATAATAACATTTAATTAATAACTCCAGGGGGATAAGAAAGGTGTGAGATGTATTCATTTGACAAAAGATATAATAAGAATTGTGGGATAACCAGCAAATACAGGAGTGTCTGATGCATTTAATGGGGTTTGCAAGAGTCTAAGAAAAGCCTTTTTTTTCCTTTTCTGCTGTGCTCAAGGAGTTATAAAAACTCTTTCAAATTTGCTGTATTAAAGGAATAAATTCTGAAGAAGGACTAGCGTAATATAATCCATTACTTTAAGAGTGCTTGATAGTTCTATGCTGATTTTCTCATAATGGCATTTTGTAGATGTAGCTTTGTGAGGCTGAATGTGAGACTAGGAAGAACTGTGCAGAGAATCAAGCTATAGCAAATTAAGAGGATGGGATATGAAGTTAAAACTTCCTAGGCAGCTTTCAGGCCTAGAAATGCTTGTTAGTCCAAACCTTAGCATGAGGAAATGAGAGATAGTTCTCTTCAGACCAGAAACCTTCTGCCCTAATGGGCACATTTAGAGTTGCACCTTACTCCTGTGTGGATTTCTGTATCGTGTGCTTTACAGTGGGAAGGAAGTTTTTGGCTGTTCTGGTTTTACTGGTGCTGACATTCCTGCCTGAAGATAATGGATGAATCCAACAACCAGTTCATTCAGCGTGGGGGGAGGACACTCTGCAGGGCAGAGGGCACTGCTGGTCCTCTGGATTGCTGAAACCTGTCATCAGAAGGGTTTCTGTGGTCCTAACTCTGAGCCAGGCAATATTAGGGGGTTCCTTTCTGCATTCTTTACAGAGTTTAGGATGAGTTTGTATTTCCCAAAGTTCAGTCCTCAAAGAATTTAAATTAGAGAGAGATCCTTCATTTTTAAGTGTTTCCTCATTTACTGAGCATTATTTGAGTTGCGGGAAACTGGTTCTTAGGGAGTGTTGGGGTTTTTTTTAATATTGTCATTAGTGCTACTAAAACTTACAAGTAAATTTTCAAAGACATGAGTCTTCACATTCATTGGCAGAACTCGGCTGAATTCCATATGCACGTTGCTACGAGTTTTGAATTTTGATGAATTACCTATAGCTTGCCTTTAGCTTTTAGGTAAGACATCTATTTTATAGAATAGACTGAAGTCTCATGAAGAAAAAAGCTAGAGTAGGGAGGAACACCTTTGTGGATTGGGAAAAGAGTAAATATGTCTTCTGTAGTACACGCTTCAAACTTTTACAGCTTTCCCAGGGACAGGGGCAGCATTCTTAAACAGAAAGATGGCAATCGGGGAAGGTCCCAAACTGTGCCTTGATGACTCCYCCAGGAGTTGTTCAAGCTTTAAGTCAGGGCAAAGCATGTTGATTCAAATGCAGAATGCCATCTCGCTCTGCTTTCATTGCAGGTTTCTCCTCTGAGGTTGGTCTGGCTTTCAGTTTCTCTAAGTAGGTTGCATTTCTTAGTAAAACTGGGGATAAGGTTAAAACTAAAAAGGAAAGAGAAATGGTGAGTATTTTAAGTACCAAACTTTGATGTGAGAACACAGTCCAGAGCAGGAACATGTGTAGCTGGAGATCACTTCACCCTTTTCAAAGTGCCTTCAGCAAGTTAATGATGAAAATACTTATAACTAGAAGGGTAAGGCCATGAATCAATTAAAYTTTCACATTTCTGATCTAATCAACTTTGTTTCTAAGCCAACAGTTCTGCAGAAAAGACAGGCTTTCTGCAAGGGTCAACTTTGTCCTCCTTTAGCAGCTGGATCTTTATGCAGCCTGCCAGGCAATGATGACATGGTGTGAGTCTGGGGCCAGTGTGATGATCCAGAATAAATGAGTCCATTTTTTCAAAGGACAAARAATGTAAAATGTATTCCGTTTCATGTGGCCGAAAGGATTGAGGCCATGTAATCAAAATATTAATTACACTAATTACAGAGCTTTACAATGAATGAAATCTTAGAGGAGTTTTGAAGTGAGCAGCTAATTAAGGTCTGGTAGAATAATGATAGTGTAATTGCTTATATTTGTTTGGATGTGTCAATTTAGAARTAAACTTCTGAACCTGCTATGGGGTGGTTAATGGAGTCATATTCCTAATTGTACTTAAGGTCAAAGTGTGGTGGTGGTGGTGTTCTGTTTTGTTTTATTTTTGCACAGTAATTAATACCTCTTTAACTTTTGACTGTTTTTTTGAAAACCAGATTTTWTATACTGTCTTTCTAGATTGATAACATATCACGCTTTTTAATGCAACAAGCCACATTACAGTCAAAGTAATAGGAGCTTGGGCTAAAGAGTCTCTTGAAATTTGGAGCTACAGTCAGTATTAAGAGTAAAGTACATGATTTGTTGCACTACTGGTGGTATGAAAATGTAAGGATTCARTAGAAAACTTCCAGGGAAGGGCATATTGAAAGAAGCATGAGGTAAGGCAATGGGGACTTGAGTTTTGGCTTCATGTTTTGGTCATAGGCAAGGTACATAAAATGTAGGATCACATGAAGACATCACACTTTAAGACCTTGTTCTTCTTTGATTAAAGGCAGAATTAATTCAGAATTTTGATTCATAGGGAATTTCAAAATCTCACCTTGATTTAGATATGGATGGAACTGCATTTATTTTAAAACTGTTTTGAATGCGTAGATGAGACACTTAGGGACATAGTTTAAATGTTTTAGTAGGAGTAATGATGATGGGTTTATGGTTGGACTGRATGATCTTAAAGGTCTTTTCCAACCATAATGATTCATTGTATTTAGTTTTTAATTGCTTCTCATATGTGAAATTGGTAAAGAGAAGAATGCAAAGACCTCTGAATAAAATGAACCACTCAGATGTGGCAGTTTCTAGCAGAAATCTCCATAACTGCTCTTGGCCAAGAGAGTCAAGAAACGGTCCCTAGARGCCTAGCAGATAGAAAACAGTGCCAAGGAGGTGCCTGGCCCTATTGCCCAGAGTTGATCCAGCTCTGACCCAACTTGGAGGGGGTATCACCTAAAAAAACCCACCATTCTTTTGAAAAAAAGTTCACTCGCTGCAATGAGGGTCTAAAGGGGAAACCCAAGGATGAGAGTGCAGGCTAGAGGCCACTGGTGGGGCCCCTGGAGCAGCTACAGGAGTTGGGGAGCCTTGCCAGGGCTGTTTGATGATACACAATCCCTCCAACCAAGAGWCGGGTAACAGGAACTGGTGCGAGGGGAGCTATTATGTTATAAACCAGGCTGGTAGCAACTGGGAAGGAGAACTGTGGCAYGAGCAGTAGGGAGGGCAGCAAGAGGCTGCAGAAAGAGAAAAGAGATATCTCCCCAGTTCTGTCKTTTGTCTTCCTTTAACCCACTTCCCTTTTCCTTCTCCTTACATTCAGGTGAAGTCTGATCTTTTTATTCAGATTTCTGAAGATGTTTGGTTCTTATTGTCCTTGGTCTGTCTACTATTTAACATAGTGGCTTATGGAAACTTTGTGGGGCTTTTTTGTTTGTTTGTTTTTTCATTACACCTGTCCATTTGCCTATCTCCCAATTGCTTTGCTTGCATCCTGTYCAGAACTGGATTCACTATTGGCACATTAGGAGATATGGGAAAAGAATCTTCTTTGTAGTCTTATCAGTACAAACAAAGTCAACTTTGGATGGGTGTCCTTTTCTCAAAGCAAAACAAAACAGATAGGCAGCATACAGCATTTRTTTAGTGAAAAACATAATTGGGAACTCAGCTAAATACCGAAGACTTGTCTGGCCCCATTTTTTATTTTTAGAGGACCATATTAACTAATTCTTTACTGACTTATTGATATTTGGCCTACCTAGGAATTAAGAGAAGGACACCTCTGAAGAGATCATGACTCTGAGATGATAGCATTTCCTCAGGGAAGGAAGGTTCRCATTGCTTCTTCATGTGACTTCAAGTAGAATTTGATTTGTCTGTCGTCAAATGTGCTAAACCCAGAGCTGTGAGTTGCTCTTGAAGCCCATGCAGCAATCTTGTTGTTTTCAGATTGAAATGTAATCTGAAGAATTTTTTTTTGTAATATCAAAATGAGACACATAGGAACTTTCAATCAGTGCACAGTACTGTTTGTAATTTAAGTCCTAAAGACTGTCAGAACTAATTTATTCATGGGAACTCATCACTGTAGTATGAGTAATGGAAAAGGTTAATGAYTCTTGTTAAATGAGGGTTTAACACTGGACCGGTTCAAAGTTCTGCTCCTGCTGGTGCCAAAGATAGCTATGAATATACGACCTTTATTCAATTATCAAGGCAGTGTGTCAAGTTGTTGGCCAAATATCTGAGAAACTTGTAGACTATCCATTCAGTGGCTACCCCTGAAAGATTTTTTTCCTCCTTTTTTTCCTCTCTTTATCCTCCCTCAGGTAACTGTCACAAAAATATAACGGAAGGAAGATACACATGGCAACAGAAGAAATAAGCATATAGTGTTGCAATTGAGGCAGGGATAGTATGGTGACAGAGAAGGATTTCATATTCTTTCATATGTGTAAGGAAGAGGTGAATGGTTTTAACCTTACCAGTGCTGTTTTTAGTTCCTTGGTATCATAAAAATAAGGTGTGTGTTTCTTTCCTAAGAAGAGAAACCAGTTACTGACAATCTATAAAAACCTATGGGGGCCTGGAACATCTGYCCTACGAGCAAAGGCTGAGAGAGCTGGGCCTSTTCAGCCTGGATAAGGCTGAGAGGGGACCTGACCAGTGTGTATAAGTACCTTAAGAGAGGGAATGAGGAGGAAGGGGCTGGCCTCTTCTCAGTGGTAGCCAGCAATAGGACTAGAGGAAACAGCCATAAACTGAAGCACCAAAAGTTCCACAGGAACTTGAGGAAGAATTTCTTAACGGTGAGGGTGACAGAGCCCTGGAACAGGCTGCCCAGAGAGGTGGTGGAGTCTCCTTCTCTGGAGATCTTCCAAACCCGCCTGGACACCACCCTGTGCCACATGCTCTAGGAGACCCTGCGTGTGCAGGGGGGTTGGACTAGATGACCTCTACAGGTCCCTTCCAACCTTAAGCATTCTGTGATTCTATCAACAAAGAGCAGGACTGTGCCTTATCAGTGGTTTATGTAAATGACTGCGTGGATAACAGTCTCCCCATCTCATTATGCTAGCCAAATGTACCATCTTGTGCCTACTCCTCTTCTGGTCTTAGTCTTTTTAGTTTTGTTTTGGTTTTTTGGTTTGTTTTTTTTTTTTTTTTCTTTTTCCTTGGTGTTAAAAAAAAAAGCAGCTATTTTGTTGGTCTCCAACCCTCCTTTTGCCTTGTGTGTTTTGGTGCCAAGGACAAAATGCTGAGATAACAGAAAAGTCTAGTCCAGCTCCTCTTTCTGCTACATATAATGTGGCAGACATGAGCGCATACCACTGCAAACCTGAATGTGCTACTATTGCACAAGCACCACCCAGGCAGCCTCTTATAGTCTSTGACCAGAAATATACACCAACCTCCAAAAAGGTTTTCAGGAAGAGGATGATAGCACTCCGGCTATCCAGTAGTACAAAAACCATTGATCTGAAAAACCACACCCGGCTCAGAGGCTTGTTGGTTGGTCATCTTTGGTGAGGAACATTTTCAGTGGATGCAGCACCTTTGAAATTTCCAAATGCTAGCAAAAACTAGCTGAACATCAGAGAGTACTTTACTTAGTGGTTTCTAAYGCAGTTTTCTCCCTCTTGGAATACAAAATACACATGATGATTTGACTGTTTCATCAGCTAAYGCAAATTTCAAGCCTTTACTTCCAGATAGCGAGCTTCTCAATGAAAGTGTTATGGAGTCATAATATCTCTCACATCTTCTAATTTTATTTGAGAGAGATTGGAAAAATGCTTGCTGCAAATCTCAAGAAAGCATATTGTCTGCATGCAAAGATTTCTGATACAGGAGATTTTGAACTGAACGTTTAACGTGAAGAATTTAAATAAATCTGTAATAATTCAAGCTATCAGATAATATCATGCAGTACCAACACTAGAAACTAATTCACACAAATTTTATTTGTGTAAATAAACACACAATTTAATAAATTCAAATTTTATTTGTTGTTAAGGTACTAAGAGGACAAAAATAAACACAGTACTTGGTTTGAATTACCAGCTATGTATGATACTGAATTTGAGTTGCCTTTAAATACAGAAATTAAAGTGCAGGATTAGTGCTGTGTGGTAGTGTGTAGTTGTGGTGTGTAGTGACATAAACATTCAAATTTTAAGGCATTTTCAGGAAAAAATTTCTATGACATTATTCAAAAAAAATGAATAGAGTCCCTTTAAAAAAAAAAAGAAAAAGTAAGCTCAAAACTTTCCCAAACAGTATGATTTCTTGTTAAATAATCAGTTTCTGGGAAGCTTAGTAGGCCACAGTCAAAGGCCCTTCATACCCCAGACTATGAGAATATGCTCTGCTTTCTTCTTTACTCTAGGGGAGATTTTGACAATTTCTCATGTTGGAATTTGACAAAATTGCTTTGATCATTGGAAACTGACACTAGTATTATACTGCCTTATCTGTGCACTTCCCACAGATTAGTGTGAACCTTCAGAATGTGTTCAAGTAGCATTTGGGCCCTGAAAGGGTAGATAAAAATCAGCTACTAAATGAGATATCAATCTCTAGACTGTTGAGCACTGGAAAAAAATTACTGAGTTTTCAAGGGATGTGAGATTTATTTATATATATGTRTGTACGTGTGTGTGCATATGAAATAAATATTGACCTTTTGTTTGTGTGAGGATAGAGATATGAACTTAGTTCCTCTTTGATTAAATTTCTATTACACCATTTGCAGGAGATCGGTGTTTCATTATTACGCTTAAGTCCACGTTTAGTGTTTGGCTGATGTTGTTCTGTAAAGGAGACCTACTTCACAGAATGTATCTGAGCAGAATATCTGAGTTCTAGGTAACTCGAACTAGGTAACTTAGATGTCTGTCTTAGATAATCTCTGCTGTGAGATCCCATTGTCTCTGAGTTCATGTGTCTTATAAACAAGTGCTCCCACGTTGTTCATGGGAGRGATTTTCTTCTGCTTATGATTTGCTAATGCATTTGACCAGTGTAAATGTCTTGAGATAAACCTGCTGTGAAGTCTGGCTGGATGTACAAACCTGCTAGTCAATAGGACTTGCTGCAGCCTCAGTTCAACTCCTGCCTCATCACTGAAGACATGTGTCATGCTGGGCAGGGCAGCAGGTGGGAAATGGAGTCGTAAGGGGTTAGGTCCACTTGGCCTTACCCAGGCTTCAATCTTGGTTAGCTTTGCTAGCATGGCAGCAGTACTGCTCTGCACTGCRTTTGACAGTTTCCAGGAATGCCGGAACATTGGCTGGAACACTGGCTGCAATGTGCTTTTTGAAAGAAGGAGGTCTTGAGAAGGTTTTCAGGCACAACTTTGGAACTGACCCCTATGCTTACTGAAAGCCAAATCTTCCACACTGAAAACCAATTAGGGTCTGAACCTTAATGGGGCATCAGCTTYCTTCCTTGCCATTGTTGCCATGTGTGATGTCTTCCCCTTCCTCCTACAACATCCTTCATTAGACTCCAAGATCAGAACTGTCTTAAGGGAAAACCGTGGTAATTTCTCTTTGATTTCTTAGACTGACTAGTAATAAAAGTACAAGATATGTGCTAGATACTTTCAGGCTTGATTAGATTTAGCCTTTTGTTTTGTTTTGTTTTGTTTTTAGAAATAGCAGCTGGAGGAAACAATAAAAGTTGCAGAGGTAAAGGAACAAATCGTTCCGATAAGATACTTAAAAGTAGAATAAAAGCATCTACGAATGTAAATGCAAACAAAGCCCTGCAGCCTTCTTCCACAATGTCTAAATCAAATCAGTTTTTGAGATTGCATCTTTCAACAATTCTCAGGCTATTTATATACAAAACAATCAAAACTGTTCTCAGCAAGTGTGGAACTTATGTCTCCAAATGGTAGTTTTTATTTTAGGACTTTCAGATTTTCAGTCTTCACAGAAAGACTTTTCTGTCCTCCTATGACCTTCTAGATGAGAAAGTAGAAGTCTGAAAATGACATTAGCTTTTGCATAAACTCCCACAGAGTCAGACGCTCGCTTTAAGTGCAGCTTGGCATTGCTTGACAGGAGTTGTCCTGGTAGTGTGAGGGCTCCTCTGAGATGGTGTATTCTGTTGTATGCTGGCAGGTTCACATGTGCTGCTTGTGTCCTCAGCCTTTAGTACCAAGGAAATGTAATAGAATATTTTGGAACTGTCTCAGTGCTGACCTGATATGACTGAAATTGCATTCATTGAATGTCCGAAATAATGACTTGCTCTTCACATTCTTGGCATTCAAGAGACTACATTTGAGTAATCCTGTAACTGGAATTGCTMTCTACACACATTCCCATGTTATGCGTTGATGTGTCATTATGTGATACCATGTGATATACCCGTGTCCTGCTCTGATGACTAGGAATGTTGGGGCACAGATCAGTAGGGGAAGCAGGTTGCCAGCATAGCTCATACAGCTCCCATGCAACCTAATTACTCTTCATGTCTGAACAACTGCAGAAGAGAGTTGTGATCTGTGTGAATCACCTTGACTTTCAYGGGCTGAATATACAGCCTGTAGAACGACAGGAGAACTTTCTCAAGGAGCTGCRTAAGATAGTATAGGGGCAGAGTGTGCCTTATCTGGGATCTTTCGGCTGTTTTCCACGAAGCATTTCTTACAAAACAAAATAGATCCTGACACTTCTACTTGGAACTGTTCATAATCTGAAGTCTGGTTTCAGACTGCGATAAACAGTTTAAATAGCATGCACTGAGCAAAGACACTTAGGACATAACTGCATTTAGTCCACTTGTAATGAGTATTTCCCACTTAATCATATTTCAATGGGTTGTCCAGCACTATTAACAAAGTGTTTTGATATGGTGTCTTCCTGGTGGTTTTTTTAAAATGCTCTAATTTTGTAATTATGACAACTGAAATTATTCGTCCAATTTAATTTGGTCCCTTTTAAAGCACTGGAGATTTATTATTTGTTTGCCCTCATACTTGTATAATTTAAAAGTTACAGATAATTGAATATTTCTGTGTTTATGGTCTCTAATAGCTGAGTGACATTGCTATTCACATGCTGTAAAATTTTAGTAGAGGAATTTAGGACAAGGTTTCATATTAAATGTGGGATGGGTGGTGGATGACTATCAATACACAATGCTAGTTTTGCCATAAATCAACAGCACTGAAAAAAAGTACAGGGAAATGACTAGCAGTCAGCGTGTAAATGTTGAGAGCAAATGATGTCAAACCAATCTAATTTCCTTCTCAAATCTTCCCYGGGGTAATAGGCCTGTGGTTAGAGAAGAGGTGGTAGATGTCACTATCTTGACTTTGTTAAGGCTTTTTACGCAGTCCTGTATGAGTCTCATAAGCAAGCTATGGAAGCATAATGTGGAAGAAATTAATAAGGAGGGTGTAAGGCTGTTTTGAAAATTGTGTTTAGAGCATTATCAGTGATCCATTGTCAAAATGAAAGAAAGAAATGACGGGGATTCTGCAGGGACCTGTCTAGCTCTCTAACACAGCTCAATGTTTTTATTAATGACCTGAATGATGGAATAGCATGTGCGCTTATTAGATTTGAAGCAGGGATGGAGTGCAAGGATGTCAGAAGACAAGATTAGAATTGAAAATGATCTCCATAGAATGGTGAAATGGCTATAAAAATGCTGTTCAAGAGAGAGGAATATCTTTGCAGAAAAAGGAACAATCTGAAATAGAATTAATAATATTATCTTGGCATCAGAAAAGCAAACATCTCCAAAGGATGTATGCTCTTGCCGTGTATGATGCAAGGTGCATGTGCTCTGTTCCACACKAGTGTGATCCTAAAATGAGTTGAGATTTCAGTTAGATGTTAGCAGAAATGCACTAGCGTGTACAAGCAGTACAGTAAAGCAGACTGCCCAGGCAGCTTTTGTAAGCTGAAAAGGCCAGAAGAGGCCTGAGTTTTTGTGATGCTGTCAACTGGGTGGYAGCATGGACTTAATAAGGACCTTGTCAAAAAATGACTTCTTTAAAGCTGCCTCTGGCCCACTCTCCTGCCTGTTTCCTGAATTTTTAAGGAAAATTCAGTAAATATCAGTGATTGAAAGCAARGCTCAGAGCACAATCCACTAGTGAGAAGCCACAAGATACTTGTGCCGCAGCTGTGCAGTGCGGCCTGTGGCAGGAGTACCTGCTGGTCATGGTACTCCTGCAATCAGGAGTCCAAAAAATCATTTTGGACAGTCACAAAGCATGACTAAAGAAATTACCTAATGTAAATTTGCAGTGTTTCTATTGCTTGTTTGTTGATTTAATGGAAAATATAACAGAGATTCAAGCACAGGAGTGAGTTCTATAGTAGGTATATCTGATGGAGTAAAGATTTTCTTTCCTGTAATTATAAATTAAATATTAATGTTACTGAAAATCTAATATATTTAAATGATATACGGGGCCAATATCTTACCCGTTGAGATTTCATAGGTTAGTGAAAGCATTTTTAAGCCCACCCTGTCTTACAGAGACTTTTTATTCCATCAAAATAAGGTAAAGCACCTCCATTTTCATTAAAATGTAACTGCAGTTATGCTAAAAAAGAAAGAGATGCCTCACAGACAAAACTCAGAAACTTGTCTCCTCTTATTTCAACTGTTTACTTTCAAGCTGTCTTTGGTTATAGATCTATTTAAGTTGTTGTCATGTTGATGGTAGATAATATTACACACACACACACACACACACACAGAGATTCCTCCTTCGTGATAGGGCTAAAGAAGCATCCCTTTTCTTCTCAACTTGGTCTCCAAGTCTGATTTGTGAACCATCACATTTGGGAATGTGATTTGGCCTGTTTGATTTTGCCCTTGAGTTAGTGGCTTGAAGTGGATTGTTTTCTAGGTCTCTCCTACAACACAAACAAACCTGCAGGACTGCAAGTATGGCAGAACTGGGATGTTTACATGATAAGTGCCAAGAGCAGCTCTTGCAAAGCAGAAAGMAAGCAGAGCACTTGACAAGAAGTAATTGTAGTATATCAGAATAATTTGATAGCCATTAAGGTTGAAAATAGTAAGCAGAATATTTTTAGCCACATAGTTTGAGTGTTTTAATAGTCATGTGAAGTGGGAAGAGTGGCATTATTTTTGATTTTGAGGATGGGGAAATTATGTAAGGATTATCGTGTTCTATTAGGCTATAATTAAGAGAATTTTTCAGTATGCTGTGGAAATTGCTCTGAGAAGAGTCTTGTGGAAAGCATCAGGAAAGCAATCTATCGTGGACTTATATATCTAAAGYTATGAAGCTAAAGATATGAATTGATCAGGACATCTAATTATTATAAACTGATGTGAAAGTTGTTTAATGCAACACAAGGCTTAGTGAAACATGCTGAAGTTGGCTAGCCCAGAACAGTACCTAGAATATAGTCATGTTTAAAAGTAAAAGCTACGAATGGCTACCAGCAGACTGCCAAAGGATGGTCAGTCACTTGAAATTCTTTAAACAAGTGTGACCAGTGGCCTCCCTTCTAACACCATATCAGAATATGTTTGAGAGCAGCATGTGAAAGATCGAGACCGATGCAGTTGGTCAAAGATGCAAGTTTGTTCCCCAGGTTTGGGCCAGGTCCCTTGGCCCCCTTGGATGGTGGAGAGGGATGGTGGGTAGTGACCTGCTTTGTGAAGGCACAGAGTGACACAGCTCCAGCCGGGAACGGGAGCCAGCAGTGCTGGGCACCCTGAATCACTGATGTAGCCCTGTTGTCCCTTGGGTGGCTGGCGAAACTAGCAGAAGCAAGAACTTTGTATAGCTCCTTACAGTTGAAACTCTGTTATAAACGCATATAAAAGAAATAATAGCTTAAAGAATTGAAACTGTTTTCTCTAATGTCTATTTTTAATCCCGTCTCTGACTAGGTGTATTTTTATAATGAATTGTGGATACCTTGGAAACAAAAAGTTTCATTTTCAGTGCCCCCTGATGGGTTTGTCTCTGTATGGCATAAAATGCAGTTAATTTTGTATTTGACTAAAGAATGTYGATTATTCTTCTCAATAAATGTGACCCAGGTGGGTGGAGGACTGCAGTCTCGACTGCTTGATCCTAAGACTGGCAMAAACAGATGGGCCTTAATAGATAGTGAACCTGACCTCAGGTAGGAGAAGAAACCACTACTGTTCTCAATAAAGTGTGAAAGTATGAGAAAATGTTTTCTTGATTGGAATAATTTCTCTTTCCAGCACATTTTACTGCCTTTGAGTATTTTTTAGTTAGCTAATATGAGGAGTAGAGGGTTAGTTGTTTGACACCTGAAACCTGGCAAGTTTAACTGCAAAGCTGCTCACATAAAATAATGTCTAGTACTGAGAACACAAGAAAGGATGTCTGTTGAGAGAGGATACTTGAGACAGAGGGTAGCAGTTAGTTAAAATTTACTTGAAAACCAAAATTAAATAGTCCTCATTTCAAAATTCCTGTTTCTTGGAAGGATTTGATTTTTCATTTATTAGTTGTTTATATGCTTYAAAGCAGAACTGTACAGCTGATTGTTCTTGGCTGTTCTTTCAATCAAGAGGCAAAACTTCTAGCATGCCAGTCTGAAAGACAGCAGATCTGAGATAAAAGAAAGAAGGGTAGGAAGCACGTTAAATTCAAGAAGATGCTCAGAAAGCATGTCCTGTTGAYGTATTGGTGCATGGGGTACCTCAGATATGTGTTTTGAAAAAGTCCATAGTGTTATATACCCTTTCTATAGGTTACATTAATTTCAGGCATCGTAGACATGGCCAGCAGATTCCTGTGGCACGTGTGAAGTAATTCCGTGCTGTATGTCATTTGCAGTTTATTTGCCTTATGAGGAAGAAGGATTGGTTTGGTTTGGTTTGTTTTCTTGTAACAGCCTAGCAGAAAATGTTAGTCAGTGCCAAACTGCTGTGGGACTGCTGCATATTCACACCTTTCCCTGACAGTTCCTCCAGGAGATGCATCCCACGGGATAAAAAGCAGYCCGTTGTCAGCAAAGATAGCCTGACCACATTACTTGGGCAGACAGGTGTATGCTTTAATCACAGCCTTAAAGCTACAGGAAACCCTGGACTTCTTCCAAGATCAGTTGGGATTAGTCTAAGCCTTTGATGTTACTTTAGATGTCCTGTGGAGATCCCAGTTTGAGGAGAGTGAGTGAATGCTGACTTGCCYTGGTCCTGGGATTCTTAGGCAAGACATCTGTGAGACCGATTTGTGTGGGAGAAATTGGACCAAAAAGGAAAACTTTTTCAAGCTAATTGCAATTTCCAGTTGTAAACCTGGAGGTAAGCTGCCACTGACAGGCTCTTAAACTAATTAACCAAACAGTCCGATACCCCATGCTGTGTAATGTTACACAACTATGCATAAACAAGTCTGCGGAAGATTTATCCCGACCCCAAACTTCGAACAGGCTCTGCTGAAGTTAAACAGGCTGTTTGAAGTGTCAGGATGATCTGCAGTCCTCCTGTCTGATGAGCTACATGCTTGATTCTAATTAACAGTAATCAAGGAAGGAAAACCCTAATCAGTATTCAACAGCTATTACCCTCAGCTTGGCATAGCGAAAATATAATTTCAAAACAGAAATAAACACGTGATTTTGTGTGGAACTACTATAAATCTTTTTTAAGTAGCCACTTGAAAAGCTTTTATTATTGTATGAGATGCTGTGATTTTAAGCTTGAAGGGAAAAAAATAAAAGGGAGAGAAGTGGGGGGAAAAGAAATCTCAGATTATAGCAATTCAGTGTCTGCCTAAAATTCTCTACATCGAGTTTTATTGCTGCAGCATAACTGACAAGTGTCAGTTATCCTGCAACTTAGCAAACACAGAGAGAATCTAGTTGTCTAAAATATAATGTATACAAGTGTCTTCAAGTGCCATAGTACATAGGTCTTTCTGATCTGTGAACACTCACTGCACTTTTGTGAATGGGAAACCAGCAGGAGGACTCCCATGGATTTCCGTACCCACTGCACTGAAATTTGATTCGTATGCTCCCCTTCTCACCTTCACGGGGTCTTAAGGCCTTTTAACACTTTGTGGGGTGGTAGAAGTGGGGTCTGCCAGATCATAGTCGTCACTGTGAGTTCTATAAGCCACGAGTATCTATATGTTGATATTAACACTGATTTTTTCCTGAAATGAGCTTGACCAGAAAAAAAGTGAGTTAGAGGAGGTTCGTGATCACCTCAGCTACCTGGAAGCTTCCTATGGTCTGCAAGGTAGAGACACCTTTGGAAAATTGTTTTCTCCTTCAAATGAGGAGACGTGGTGAGTTTCCTGACCTGCCCCCACTTCCAAAGGAGATGTCCTTGGACTACKGAGTGATTGTTCATTCTTTATATACATTTCTTCTGCACCCTTTGAACTGTGTGAGAAMAATTGGGTCACATAAAGTTTTTCGAACCCATTCTCAGAAATGCATCTACTCAGCCTTGAGCTCCTTCCTGTTGACCCGTGTTCAAGCAGTGCTCTGCAAGCAAAAGTCTTATAACCTCCAAAGGACCATGGGTTTGTGCATAACTGTAAGCAATTTCTTCTCTGACTGTGCAATTTCCCTCGGTGATGTTTAAAGGAACATTTTTAATTCTATTTTTAAACTGTTAGAAAAAGCTCTCCAGAGTTTCCACTGCTGAATGCTAATAACTTTTTTATATTAGCATAAAAGGATAGTTTTATCAAAGATCACAATTTGGGGGTAAAATGGTTGTATTTGCATCTCAAGAGGCCAAGGGAGGCTGTTCACRTGTTTATGGAGGTCTTTATCTTTTCCTTCAGCTTCCATGGCTATATTAATGTTAAATTAAATTAAATGTGCTAAGGGAGCAATGGCAAGTGTTTGCTAATATGCATGCCGGTCTTATCAGAACTTGTTACAGAACACCACTTTTTTTTCCCCATATGCATGTAATTTTAGCACCTGCTTGTCCCCTAATTTTAGCACCTGCTCGTCCCCTAATTTTAGCACCTGCTCATCTCTAAACTTAAGCTACTTTTTCCTAGATCTATTTATAACTGAAACTGCTGTTGGTGGCTTTGGGTTTTTTTTTATCCTAACCCATATGACTGCAAAGAAAATGCAGGGAGATGTACATAATGGAACAGAGRGCAAATAATTGTCTGCCAAACCCAAACTGCTGTTCAATATGTTTCAAGACTGGGTAGCAGCATGGAGAGTGAATTACATCTTGTTGGTTTTCTGCAGGAAAAGGATTTGCAGTCAAYGACTTGCCCCTCAAAATCAACTTTGTTATTCATTATGTTTACCTTGAGTGTGTAGCGCATGGAATATATCCTACACAGATTCTGACAGGCCACTATATATCCTTCATCAGCGAAAGCGAAGTTGTCGTGTCACACCAGCTGTACCTGCTGTGACTCCATCGTGCACCACGTTACCCAAGTGCAGCAAGTCCCCAACTGAACCGAGGAAGGATTGAACAGGGAAAAACATATCTCCTGTTGTTTATTCCAGAAGTTGTTTACAGGAATCACATTTCAGATCACACTGAAAACCGCCTCAATCTTTTTTTCCCACTGACTAGTGTGTGGAAGTTTCTTCTAGAAGTTTGTTCTGCTCAGTAGGTTACAGAAGTCAGAAGACTTGCATGCCAAGGGAAAGGTGAGTTGAAGCCATTAACATATTGGAATAKTTGAAGAAATATACTTATTGCATAAGTACATTACAGACTTAAATTGAGAAGCAGACAGAGCTGTCCTGCCACACTGTCTGAAGTTAAGCACGAAGTTATAAGAAATGTTTTGTCTCTGTCATTAAACATATTTTATGAAACTGCTTTGGTTAAAGATGCATGTGACCAATACAGATGGGAGGCCACCAAACCCTGCATATCGTAGGAAGGCCTGGGACACAAATGTATTACTTTTGTCCTTCTGCTTTCTCTGCTTTCTTGTCTCTCTTCTGTGTTTTTTTTCCCCCATATGCTAGGGTAATACACTTCTTCAGCGAAGAGCTACACAGTACATGCACAGTCATTTGAAAGTAGAAACTGTTATATATCAKGTATTGCTGTTATATCAAATCATAACTAAAAACTGTATTTTCAGTCAAAATGAGTACTTTGAATTTTTATGGACAGGGTTTTAAGTGCCTTGTTCTGGAAAGCAGTCAAACAACATGACTTTAGCAGATGCTCTGGTGCAATGTTATCCCTCTGGCAATATTTTCCTGAATGAAAAGAAAAGCCAAGATTGTTKATTTCCCTAACATATTAGATCCAGATTGTTTATTTGCCTAACACATTAGATCCTTACCACTGCTTTTTTTTAAACTATTGCATTCTATGGGTTCTTATATTTCTAGATCACCAACACTTCTTCCCTTTAAAAATGAACAACTTTAAGCATATTCCTGAAAGTACCATTCATTTCTTTCCCTGTTTTACTTTCTTCCTTTTTACTTTTTGTATACAGTGCAAAACAGTTAATATTTGAGTTGTGAAGCCATGGAAATTCTTCTTTCTATGGGGAAAAGAAATGTATTTTGCTATTAGGTGTATTTATCCTTGCTGCTTTTATTCACTAATAATTGTACTTTAATTACTCTTTATTTTTGGATGCTGTGGTCAATCAATGATAACATTAATTGTCCTTGTATTAATGTTTTAACATGACTCTGTGAATCCCTCAGGTTATTACAAATTTGATAGCTACTGCTATTGAATGCTGTTAAAACTTCATTTTTTTGGTGGATTTGGCCAGTATAAATTCTCTCTTCTTAGCTAAATCTGGCCTCTGCTCATATCGCTGCAGTTTTAGAGGCATATTCTACCTTGACTTTATACCCTGGTCATGTATAGAGAGGAAGAGTCATCTTCAGAGGGTAAGTTAACCTCTTCTAAGTTTTGACCCACCCTCTGGAGGTACTTCTCTTGTTGGCTCTGGAATAAGCCTGAACTGTCTGTGATCCTGAGGTATTCGAGTGCCTAAAGAATCTCAGATACTTAAAACTGGGTAAACTCAGTTACCTGTGCCACATCTTGTCCCTCAGTTTTTGTACCTTGGACTTTTGGTTTTCCAAGAATCAGAGGCCATATCAGCATATATTTTTTATAGCTCTCAGTGCCTGACTCTTGGTCCGTGTGGGTTCCTCAGAGACTTTATCCCAGCAGCTGTGGTGTCTTGGAGCGGGCTTCAGTGGTCATAAGTCTGATAGACTAGCTCAAAATAAATCTGCTGTGTAGATAACTTCTCTCCCAAGCAGTTTCTTTGCCTGGACAAAGTTTGGTGAAGGGTCCCTTGCCAGTTGCTGCAGACAAGGAGATGCTCTAATGCAGTAGTGTTATTGTGTATGACATAAGCCTAAACTTCTGGCATTTTCCTTCTTCTTCTTCTTCTTCTTTTTTTTTTTTTATTTTTTTTTATTGTCCAGCAAAGCCCCCTTTGAGAATAAGGATGATGTTTCAGTCTGTTTCTGTTTTCTGCTAAGACTTGCCACCAGGGTAACACTGCTGTGTGTGATGGACTGACTTCTCCTCCCCAGAGAATGAAGTAAACTTATGTATTTTATGCAGGGCATTGATGTGTTCTAAAATGAAATTGAAATACTGACTTTAAAAGATTCCATTTCAGCAGGTGGGAATAGATTCCTTTGCGTTTGCCTTAAACATATGCCAAACATCCATTCAAGTTAGGTTTAGTTTTGTTAAACTAACTTCTGATTTCTCTTAAGAAACTTTAGTATTATCTCCATGTTTTCACTGGATATATTCTATAAATGCTACTAAACCTTGCTTTAGGAAAAAAATAAAATTGGATTCCTTGGTTATTTTACAAATTTTATGCCTCACATAAGATGTTTTATCTACAGTATCATCTAGCTTCATAAGAACTTGACAAGAAAAAATTCACTGTAGAATAAATTTGTACCTTCAACTTCCTCAAAGAGATTATTTTTTGTTAGCAGCGCTCTTTAGTGCTGATGAAAGTTGTCAAAGTGTCTCCACTTCAGAATGAAGGCCTCTATTTTATCAGCTTATCAGCATACATACATTAGTATTTTCATTTTTTGAAATGTCACTGTATTTTTACTACAGATTGCCATAGGCAGACTTCATCTCCACTTAGGTGCTGAAATGTTAGGTGAGAGAATGAATGTCCTAATGAGATGATGTGGTATTAAGGTGGAAGTAGTTCCAGTGCAAGTGGAGAAGCCTCCAGATAATTGACTTCGAACAGTGCTCCTCTGAGGTGTGATTGCTTTCAGGTTGAGGTGTTTATTTGTCCAATTATTTTCAGTGAGCTGGGTTGCAGAGTAATGCTAACATTACTCTGCACATTACTCTGCATGGCTCGGGCACAGCAATGAGCTGACTGTGTACACAAGTCAACCTTGTGTGCGCCTGGGTGCACACGGGTCATCTCACAGCCCTCAAATGATGCTGTAGTATTTTGTGTCAGGCTTCCAAGAAGTGCCCCAAGGTTCTGGATGCCCTCAGCCGTTGGGTTTCCAGGTCCACAGCAGCAGTGCTGAATGTTGGCATGAAGTGAAGCAAACAGTGGGTACCATGCTCCCGTTTATTTTGCAAATTTGTCTGCTAGCTGTTGTTTTGTGGGTTTTTTTTAGCAGAAGATATATTTATTTTTAAAAGGAAGTATCTTTGGGTAACTTTTTTATGTACAGTTCATATCTCTTTTCAACAAAGTCATTTAAAAAATCTATGCATTCTACATTTTAGTTGTATGTGATTAGTTTCCACATTAGAGTAGAACAGACTTATCTACTTTGTTTCCAATGTAAACATTTTGTTTACAAAGCACATTTGGTTAATATCCAATCTTGATCAGTAGCTTGGATTCTATGAGATTCAGTCAAAACTGGTTACATCAGATCAGTACTGCTTTGATTAATTTAGGAAACCTGATTTTTTTTAATAGCTGGTTTAACAGAGGATGAATAGCTTTCTTATTTTTTAATATATAAATAAGCCATCATATTACATGTTCAGTTCACATGGTTGCCTTCTCAGAACTAAGGTCTTGAACATGATATATCACCAGCCCACAAAGCAAAGGGGAAATTTCTTAAAGTAGAACAGGGTCTTTGAGTACAAGTAGCAATTTCATCCATAGAAGACAAACCTCTAGAGCAGAGAGTTAACAGTATTTACACCTGTGGAGAATAATATTTAGTAACTTCTAATATACATGTAGGGGACCACCTCTAATGGCCTGCCTGGCTATAAATTCCTTAAATCACCGAAAACCCCAATTCTTCAAATAAAACAAAATATACAGTATACCAAGAGCGCTTTAAGCTACCTCTTGATAACTGTTCATATGTCAAACTCTTGTCATGGTGTGTGTGTGATGGTGGCGCTAGGTGTACCCTGGAGGTCTGGGCTTCTGAGCTTTTTGCTGGCATATAGTGGAAATTTGAGAGAGAAGAGGTCTCCAGCTGCAAATCAGCTGTGCGTTAAGGCTCCCCATGGGTAATGTTTATGCATGTGATACTCTTAGATGTACAAATAGTTTCAAGATTTCAGTGGCTTTAGCGGCATGTGTGAGCAAATTGCAGAGCCACTCAGTTCCAGACTAAAGGGTTTTTCCAGAAAAGAAGCTGCAGATCAAGTTGGGAATGCTTTTAATGATTAGATCTTATTGCCTTTCCCTAGAGCTTTGCACGGTTCTGGTTTGGTTAAAACTGTATGTGTTCGACTTAAATTTGTGAAGGTAAAATATAATCTTGTTGAGCTCAAGTTGTGTTTTATGCAGTGGTGTTTTCTTCATTTTCTTTCTTATCAAATGCTTATGGAAACTCAGAGTAGTCAATATTGTGCAAGCACTCACATATTTAAGCACTTATGGTAATACTCACCAATTGAACTCACAGCCAGACAAGATGATACAAAAACAGCAGCAGCCCTTAAAATGTTGTTTTCATCTGGACATATACAAGGAAACAACATCTTCATGTTATCCAGTTCTGTGTCTCTCCTTGGCTGCTAACAGCCTTTTCTTTGCCACTTGTAGTAGTCCTTTTCCAGCCTCTGGGACTTTTGCACAGAGGTAGGAGGAAGCTGAATTTGGCTAGGCAAAGATGTAGCAGGAAAGGCCATTCACTCCTCTCCTTTTTACGGCTTTGCAGCTGTTCCTGGTATTCCCGCCCCCATCCATGGTGGAGCAGGTGGCCACAGAGCCCAGCTTTGGGGAAGGCTGCGTTTTTCTGCTTTGCTATCATACTGCCTGTCTGCAGAGCCCCAGAGCATCTCGTAGGGCTCTTGAGCCTGGGGTTTGCTCTCAAGGGGTGTTTGTGTGTCATTAACTGAGCTTTGTATAAACAAGAAGCTCCACCGCAACTTTAAACATCTGTCTAATCTTTGGAGGGGGTGGAAGGTGGGAAGAGAAAATGAGCGTGGAATGATAGGCCTGGGATGACTGCAGTCCGGCACATCATCATCCACTTTTTAAAGGATATTGCTGGTTTCCTGGTGTGCTCTCAGTGTCAGATTTTCTGCTGTCTGAAGTGCAGTGTCACTGTGCCATCAGGCTGTCTGTCATACAGTTTGCTTCTGACTACTACTCAGAACTTCTCATAGGTATGCATTTTGATTGTTTGTTTCAAATCTTTTTTTTTTTCTTCCATTTTTTTCTTTCCTTAAGGAAAACAAGTTTTCCTGACACCTGCTACGTTGAATCTTCGTTCCTATATCAGCCTCAGGTCCTGGATCTACCTCTGCTGAATAGAACCTTAAAGGCTTTCTGTTTTTCTTTTTGTTTGTTTTCTCCCTTGTAAGACATAAAAGTGATCACAGGAGACTGGGACACACAGAAATAGCTGGAAAGAGTTTATGTGCTGCTTTTGGAACTACAGATAAAGCCTAATACAGAATACCAAGCATCAGCAGGGTTTCCAGGATTTGCAAACAGCAGGTTTTCTGGGAGAAAAAAGATCTAATGCCTGTTTGAGAGCTGTTGCAAAGATGTTGCAGACTGTAAAAACAGCTTTCAGAGTAACTTTGAAGGGATCCAGAGTGTATAACATGGGTAGATTGTTCAAGGAAAAGATACGTGCCCAGTGATTGCTCCCACATTGCCGTTAGTTGTTAGGCTTTCACTGAATAATCACTGCACCAGCTGTGTATCGTGACGATTAACTACTGTAGAACAACTGCTAGAAGTTTCCTACACTCTCAGAAGGATCTGTTCCCCTCTTGTTTTTTTGTGCAGAAAGTGCATTTTTTTTAATGGTGATTTAGGCTTATTAATACCACAGCAATCAGTTGAAGGGATGCTACATACAGGTCACTTTTCATATTTGCTCTTTAGCTCTGTTAAATTAATGCTTGGACTGCCTAGGTGCATGTACAACTAATACAGTCGTGAAAGGAGCACACCTTTTCATCAGGCTTTAGATCAACTCTCCCCAACACGAATTACTTGCTCACGGGCAGCCCTTGTAGTTCTGCATCCTTGTGAACATAACAGCATGACTTACAAATGCTCATACACACAAATTATTTATGTAGCAATTATATTTATATACTTATGTTATGGACTGATTTTAATGAAGTAGGACAGACTGCTAACTGCCTAGAAACAAATGAATAACAGATTGGAAAATACCAAGGATGCCTGATGTAAATACTCGTTGCATATCAAAGTACTTCATCTTTGATAACTCCTGGTTATCCTTCTTTTAAGGAACTTGATAGTAAAATTTTAGTGTTGCATAACTGTGATATATAAAAGATTTCACTCTATCTACATGCTCATTTTCACAACAAAAAAGTGATCTTTTTTTGTATGGACTAGCATGCGGATGCTGTGTCCTGTTTCCACTGGCAGATCTGCTCTAGTCATGACACAAAAAGGCCTAGCTGAGTTGTGCAGTAGAGCTGATCTCTTTTAATAGACTGACAAGAGTAAAGTATTTTGGAAGCAACAGACAAGCTATCAGATGTACAAGTTGTTCTTCAAATCTAAAGAGGTAGAGGCAAATTTCCAAGCCAAAAATGCTTATTGAGAGCAATGCCTTTGAACTGAGCTGGGTGTGCTCATCAGGTTGTTTTTAAGAGAGAAGTAATTGATACCTGCAGAGTACAAAGGGAAAGGGAAAAGAGGTAAAGTGGTTATCTGTGTGGGAAAGACCACAGTGTCCAGTAGAGTTATGATTTATCATTGACTGAAAGATTTAAACATCAGAAGACACGGTGATAGTTTTGTGTTTCCTCCTTCGTGAGTGAGCATTTTCATCTGTATGACTTTATTCTGTTTTGAAAAGTTCTCCAAATTAATCAAGGTATAAATACCTTGAGGTCACCTGAGGCAATGGAGGACGTATATTACATTCCTAGGAACACAGATGTAGAATCCAGGGATGTTGATGGGTCTATTGGAGGAATATTTTACTGTGGCTGCAGTGGTGATACAGTGACAAGTTTTCCACCTTTAGTCAGGCTATATCTAGATTTGCTTTATGTGTTTGAAGTTTTTTTTTCAGGATAGTCCCATGCCCTCATCTAGCAGGGATAGGGAGGTTTTTAAAGACCTACATGAGTGATTCTAGGAGGGTTTATTTCAAGAAAGTACAATTATTCAATGACTTTGCAGTGTAGAAACTAGCTCTGAATGGCATGGAAGAAACACAGGGCTAGGAAAAGAAGTTTGAATGAAGTCCTTGCACAATGTTTCTGTGCTTCTTTCAAAATCTGACTTAATGCCTTAGATGAGTGTCCTTATCTGTCCATATCTGTGGGGTTTAGCTTATACTGGTGCTTCTAAGCTACCATCTGGTGGGTGATCATGCTACATCAGAATCTGTTGTTGATGGGGGAGTCTAGTGAATCTGTTCCACTGGTAGTTGATAGTTACCAAGTTCATGGCAGGAATCTGTAATAGAAAATAGGCTTCCTGCGAAGGTAGTTGAGATGTCACGTATGTGTCAGGTTTATTGGTATAATGATGTAAAACTTGTTCCCCAAAGCAGGCAGTGAAAAGGTTGCTATGCTTGGGGGCTATCTTTGAGCTTATTTCTGTGTCTATATGAAGTCCCATTTTCTCCAGAGCACGTGACAGAGAAAAGCATTATTGGCCTAGTCCTCTCTGGGAAGGTGGTGCAGCCTTTCAGTGGCTGTGAAATTTACTTTCATTTTGAGAAAATGTCTATGCATCAGTTTGCATTCTGGTAGTGACTGACTGTGATGATGGATGACAGTTAGAGATTAGCAAATATTATGAGCTGTTATTAGTTTATCTTACTTTTTTAATCTTATGCCTGTGGCAGAACTTTCTAACTAAAGAGCGAATGCTCATACTTAACATGATCGTAGCATTTAGCATAATAGCTCAAAAGCGTGTAGCAGCTTGTTCATATGCAGCTGGAAAAGCTCACATAAGATGTAACTCAAGAAAAAAAAAAAAAAAAAAAGCCCTCAGACATGTTTGAAAATCTTGAAATTACTTTTCTTTTTCCACCTGTCTTAAAATATACATTATATACCCATTAAAGTTAGTCATACAGAGAAGACTAGTTACTGGAACAGGCAGACAATCAGAACATTATGTTCAATCCCATTCATCTTCAGTTAAGAGCTGCAAGAGAAATAAATGCAAATAGAGAAGAAATGTATGTAGGCAGATATAAAGTAAAATCACACTTAATGTGAAAAAAGCTCTGGTTCACAAAATGCCATCTGTGAAAAACATTCTCTATTTGAGTTTCTGACTCTTTTGACATTTGATTAAAGCTGAAATTAAGCAACCTTCATTAGAACTTCAGGAAAATGAATTATACTTAATAAAGGTATAGCTTGTGTACCTGATTTGAATGCCAGCACTCTACACCCTTCTATTAACATCCAATTATGTTGATGAACAGCAACTTAAACTGTAATTTCTTAGAGCTATAAATTTTGAGTTCTAATATCCTTGCCACTTGGATGTTTATGGTGCCTGAAAACCAAGGTAGAAATATGACAACAGCAGCTTAGTACCAAATCTCTAAGTTACTGTAGAAGCAGCAGTGACTTAGGGAACAGGAGGAACAGGAAAAATAGTGGAAGGAAAGAGGACAGTGAGAAGCATCAGGGCAACCTTTTTTTAGAGACTCCTGGACTGAGTGACTACTCTGAATAAACCTCTCTTTGGTATGACAGGCGGTTCAGATGGGTGAATTCTGGTAAGACTGTGGTACAGCTGGAAATACTTGGCCACAAGATGCTGTTCTTGCGTGTGGCTGTGTGCTTGCCTGCAAGATAGCACTGATTTAGATTTCATCTTCATAAAAAATATTTTATGTCCATTTCCAAATAAAGGCAAAAAGAAAATGAAAATATATTGGCTTTGGTTTTATCTTTACCAAAATGACTATTTTCATCTTCTGACAGTGCTCATCTCTGTGCAGAATGACTGAAGAAACTCACAGTTGATCAAGATCCTTCTGACTTCTTTGAGTTTCTCTAGCATGACCATGTTTTTACCAGGAGCATCCCATGCCTATCTAGCTGAACACTCTCAGGTCAGTTCATGAGAGGACAGAATCCTCCAGTGAAACTGCCAAAGTACGGCTGCTTCTTTTTCCTGCAAAAAGTTGTGTCAGCTGTGATCCAACCTTGGTGGGCTGCTGTTATAGTCTAAGGTAACAGGTGGCCCCATAGAAGGACAGTTGGATGTTTGTCTTTTTTTTTTCCCATTTCTTCACCACCTCCCCTTCACAAGTATCACTGATGAATACACCTTGAAAATTATCAGTTAAGAGGTGAATCACATGTGACAGGAAAAAGTAACTGGCTGGCCCCAGGATGAGGGGGCATTTAGTTGGGATGCATTAGCAGTATCCKTAGCAAACATGAATCTTTAGCCAGCAACTCTGCTACTGGAAATCAGATTTGGGCTATAGAAAATGTGATGATGAACAGCATCTCTGCTTTGTGAATTTCATTGAAGTTCTTTTTTTTTTTTTGATTGCACCAGAAATATTACTGGTTTTGTGACTAAATTTGTGCTAACTGCAACTACGTATTTCATCAGATAAGCTAAACTACTCACTGAAAAATGTTGTTCTCTCCTATGAGTAGTGCTCACTGGAAGCTCACAGAAAGTGTATTGACTGGAATATAATTTGGCTACACATTACCTGCTCCTATATAATCATAATCAAGACTTAACTGGATCAAAATCTGAGGGGAGGTGAGAGGGAAAGGTGTTGTCCCTTGATACTGTGAAAATCAATGCTACTACTTGCTCTAGTAACACAATTTATCACAATTAAGCCTAGTAACTCATCAATTCACGCCTAAAAATAAACTGCAGAAAGATAGCAGAACAAAATTACTTATTTTAAAAGAAAAGCTATTTCCACAAGAAATCAAAACATTTTTATTGTTCCAAGGTTTTTTTCATAACTTCAGGTAGATTATTTTAGTAAAGGTTACTAGTGTTAAGTACAAAATGAATTTGCAGTAGGCACTTATTTCCTTTTAATGATGTTCTATAAAGCATCCTGAAAATGGAGAGATAACGAGACCATTTCTGAGTTGCAAATGAATCCCTTTTGATAATTGTTCAGCTGGAGAGGTAGAATGTCTCATGTGCTGCTTTAGAATTCAGATAATATGAACGAATAATGTTTTTTTTCCAGCTAAASTGGGAAGAACAACCTTGCTTTCACAGTTTTTCTACTAACCCCTTCCTTTCTGTCTAAAACTGTAGGAAAGTCTACTTCGTGTTGTCCTTCCAGGTCTTTGCTTAATCTGAACAGGTTTTCTTTTTTTATGCCAGAAGATATTATCATGGATCTTTATACTTTAAAGGAGACAGAGACACTATTTGCATGCAGTAATATATGGAGAAAAAAAGAGCAGTTTATGTTTTTGGAGAATGTATGTGAAGCACAGTACAATGCTGTAATCAGGTCTCAGACTGGAGCAGCTGTGATGTAGAGGACTTTTGTTTGATTTCACAACCGTCTGAGCTGTCTTTTGACCTAAAGAAGCATTGCCAGTGAATCACTGCAGTTTTGGTTGTGGATCTGAGACTTGGGTGCATTTGCACTTAGCCCCAGTTAAGTGCATTGGGATCTCAGGAAACATAAAAAGAAAGGACCTGGCTCTAATGGGTACAGACACAACTTAGAAATCCCAAACGTAAAGCTATGAGCAAAAGCAGTTAAGCAGCAAAACAAGAAACAGGTAATTTCTCTTCTTTTTCTTTGTTATCTTCCTTGATGGCAATTTTGGAGAGATCTTACTGCTATTACAACAGTTTTTTAGTCACTCCAGAGTAATTCTCGGCTTTAATTGCTCAGTTATTTCTGATTTCAAATTGTGATCACATAAAACAGGAGTGCTTTAGCATCTTGAATCGATGACTGCTGGCAACCCTCTGCAAAAACAAATGYTAGAGTAAAGCATCAGGTGATACAGAGGGGGAATAAATGATACAATTACTGAAACAAACAATTATGATTCTACAGTTCCAAATAATTGGCYGAACGGTTAGGCTTTGCTTCATTTTGCCCATGTTAGGAATTAACTTTCTCATTACGTTCTGTCTCTCACAAGAAGCAGCCCTTCACCTCCTGTCTTGTCTGTAGCAGCTGTCGCCGAGATCTACACGTGTGGCAGACAAACAAGTCCTGCAGATGTCCTGGCCTTCCTCTGCTGAAGACAGATACCCCACCAGTTTTAACGGCAGCCACAAGGTGTTTGTACATCCCAGATATTCYAAAAGTCAGTGAAAACTTTTGACATCTTTAATTCTCTTGGAAGGCTACTGTCCTATCTCCCTGTCCTTAATGCCAAGAGATTTGGAGAAGCAATGCGAGGGTGTTGCTCCAGAATGCCACATTTTTTCCTCTGCAGTTGGAAGCAGAAATGCTCCTCCTTCTCCTCAAAAGTAGTGTGGTGTCTGTGCCCTTCCTTGTTACTAACTTTTCCCAAGTATTTGACCTGCTTGTAAAAATGCATAACTCCTTGTTATAACTAAGGCTTTGCTCTTCACAGTTACTTGCTTTCTCCTTCATTGTGACCCTTGTGATTTCTCTCTTTAAATGGCATAATGGCCTTTTTTGAGTGCCCTTGGAGGTATGTGTTTTCTTTTATATGTGTGAATAGCAAAAGCTGTTTTTAATAAAGTACCCAGTCTGGTGGAGTGCCAAGCAGGCAGGTCCTCTAGAGCTGATTTCCAGTGAAGAAAAAAGATGTAGGAAGGGGTAGATATAAAGGAGATACTCTTGCAGGACAGTTGAAGAACAAAGAAATGACAACAACTTCTCTATAAAAGGTTTTAAAATGAGGACAAGAAGAGAGAATTGCAGAAAGGTGGTCTTGGGCTTCAAAGCACTTGCATAATTAAGAACTTTCTGTGGAAGTACCTTTTTCTTGCAGTTTGATAATGCTTTTTGAAATTTATATTTTAAAATACGTCCTCTGGAGGCTGACAAGACATGCATGATTTTCATTAGCCACAAAATTCCTCCCTGGTTTTCTCCCAGGGGTGAGTTCTTAGACTTACATGGTGGTTTTAGATTTTTATTTTGAAGCTTTATGCTTTTATCCAAAACTGAAAAGACCTTTGTCATAAAATAAAGAGACAAATAAGCTCTTTGCAAATGACTATAATTATGTTCCCATCGCAGTACAAAGGAGGCATTTATAAATGTTTTGTGGTTTAAGTGAGCTGCCATGCTTGCCCCTTTTAAGAACCTTTACTTTATACTAAAGCTTTAAGTTTTCTTTTTTAACAACAAACCTCTGTTTCTGTAAATGTCTGTAGCTGTGAACAGTTGCAACTAGTGTCATGGTCTCTGGCTAAAAGGGCTACAACCTTCTGTGCTGTTAAATCAACAAAATGTTTATCGTTATCAGTGTGATTCTCCAATTAGCTTTTATTTAACTGTGCCATTACTCTTCGCTTTCCAGGGTTGGAGGCAGCAATGAGGTCTTTTTCTCTGCTTGAAATCTGTCTGGTGTCCTCTGAGACGGCTCATCCTAGCTCAGGCAGCCAGCATTTTTATTGCCATTAGCTACCACTTTACTGTTTAGATGTTTTGGATACAGAGTCTTTGCTCAATATTTATTACAGTTAACAGAATGAAATACAACCTGAAAGCCCTTTGGTAAAACTCGTTCCTTTTCTTTCCCCTCCCCACCATCCCACACTTTTTTTTTTCCCCACCAAGTAACTCTATTTGAAATTCTTCTTTCCTGAGTAAAGATCAGCAGCCATGTCCATTTTCTCCTGTAACATACCCTTATAGGAGCAGTTCTGTTCACTGGTGGAAATGCACAATGTCTCCACAACATCTCTGATGTCTGAACAGTGAGTTGGTCCTAAACTGCCAACAGTGGATCCTGAATTTATTGCAAAGAAAAAATAGTATTCATAAAAAAAGTTGCCCATGTTCTGCACGTTAGCTGTCATGGTGTAGGCACCAGTGAGTTGCCCAGTGGTTACTAGATGGCAGCAAGGGACAGTCATGAAAATGAAATATTTGTTGTTGTTCTTGTTTGTTTGTTTGTTTCAGTAAGAAGTATGTCTTAGCATACAAGCAAAGAAAAACATTATTTTGTTGTTTTTGTTCCTAAGTGCCCTTGACTTGAGTTCAAGAGAAACAAGGTGAGCAGTATTGTGGTGCTGTCTTTGTCACAGATGATTTTGATCCTTAAAATCCCAGAGCTATTCAGAGAAGAAGTGCTGAGTAAAAACAACTACACACCACCATGGCAAAGTGCCCAAGTTAAGGTCTTTGGTTGTCATCTTGCTTCTACTTGGGATAAAGCCAGAAATGTAAATGGAGTGAGGATATACATGTGGAGCAGGAGAAATTAAAATGAAGTTCAAACTCTGAGTAAGGTTTGCAGAAGCTGTTGACCAAGACAGTACCTATCTGCCAACATCAGAAAGCCTGGAAAGTTTTTGACCTTGTCAGAGTGGCTTGTCCTTTTGTATGAGGAAGATGACGTGTGATGATATTCTTTGTGTAAACGGGAATTTCACAGCCTCTCTCTTTCTCTTTGTAGCCTCTTTCAGCTCATGAATTGTTCAGTACTGTTTTTGTGGAGCAAGCTATAGACCAATCTATTTTTCGGCTTTTTTTTCTTTTTTTCATTTGGGTATTTGACTATGGAGAAAAAAAATATAGGGTTCTTTTTTCTCCAATTGGCTGCACCCTATTTGTAAGAAATCTAAAGCAATTGGGCACTATTTGGTAAATTCGAACTTTATGGCAAGCACAGTTTTGATTAAACATTTTATGCAGTTCTTCAAAATGGAGGGGAGAGAAATGAACTGCCGAAGCATGGTTTAAAAAGAAGCAGTGTGACTAAATATTAAGTGAACAGCATGCATTAGTATGGCTGTTAAAGGGTGTAATGACCCTAGTGGTGTGTGGAGGGTTTTTTTTTTGGCTTGGTGAGATCAGGACACACCAAAAATGTCAAATTACCATAATTTGAAACTGATGCATGGGACTAGAGAAGACATGTTCCATCAGCCATAGGGGTATCCGATCTGTCAGGGCCCATATTGCACGAGCCATAATAGTCAGGGTGCAGAAAGCAGTTCTCCAGCCTCATCCAGCACGTAGTCTTTCTGCTGGGCCTGACAAGTGAGAAATGTTAGATGTTCTAAAAGTGAGCTGAGGCTACTAGTTCTTCCCATATGTCACTGAGCAGCTGCCAGAAGTTAATGACTTTTAGTCAGTTCTGATCTGAGCTTGTTTTATAATGAGCAAGTAGTGACAAGCTACCTATCTCATTAATCCCAGAGCTGTGAAAAACCTTTTTAGTTGTCTTAGAATTATTCTGTCCCATTAATTGAAGCATTTTACTGCTTGTTGAAGACTGTAAGATGTTTTTTAGGCAAACTCCTGTGCAACATGAGTTTTCTAAGTGTCCTACTACCTAGCATAGWTACAGACAAGAAAGTACCATTTATCTTTGGTCAGTGATTTGAATGACTGATTAAATGTCTTCCCAGAGCTTAGTTCTAGAAAGGAAAATAAAACAATGTTCAGTAAGCCCAAAGACAAAGAGAGGGATGGTGCCCATTAGCATTTCCCAGCCTTTGAGTGCAATCCTGGGAGCTAAATCTCTGAGGAAGATCARCTTTCTCCTGCCTGATCAGTCAACTGAAAGGCAGCATGACTTAAGCTGCTCTTAGCTTGCTTCATGCAAAATGTCAGTTGGATCCATTTAGTAGTGCAGTCACAGGGGTGTTGTTCTTCCCTTCTAGGAAGCCCCTCTCTGAGCTCCTTGCTTGCTCTCAGCAGCAGTCCCAGCAGTCTGGTTCTTCAGTGGGATGTGGGCAGGGCATGACTGCTGTCATAGTCATTCCCATCTGCCTTCGCATCACTAACGCTRAGGGGCCAGGCCTCTCATGTGTTCCTCTGCTTTTATAATCTAGCACAAGTTTAGCCTCAGATATAAAATGCATTATTGGCTGGTGTATTTCAGGGCAGTGATTTTATTTTCTATATAAATGCAAATGAAAATGTTGGTGTCATTGAATCCATACCTTTGCAAGCTTTCCTTTGTGGAGGAGGCATAGAAACAACACGAACTATGCAACTGTGTGTCACCAGGAAATGAAAGCTCACTGCCTGTATCAGTTATAGGGCTATCCCTCCTTGCCCCTCTTGGCTTCTATTGCCTTTCTTCCCTTTTTATTATTATTATTATTGTTATTATTTTCTATTTCTCATTCAGCTAGTTGAGATTGCTTTCAGACATCATATGAGTTGTCAAACCTTGATGCTCCCCAGCCAAACCTCTTTAGCTTCTCTTGTACTTGTGTAGTAAATGCATCAACACACAGTTCACTGGAGAGGTTAGTTTCCTACATGTATTATTAATAGCTGACATTACTGAACACTTTAAGACAATCTACTACTTACTCTTCCCCTCTTTCTCTCTGTTCCTCCCTCCCTCCCTCTCTCTCCCTCTCCCCCTCTCTCTCTGTCTTTTTCCCACCTTTTATTACACCATCAAACAAGATTCCTGAATTTCAGCAGTCCTGAAAATCTTTTAAATATTTTCTTCATTTTGCAAGTTTCTGGAGACACATAATCACATACTCTGTATWCCCATCTCTCATGGGCTCAGTTACTATATAGATATGCATGTACTGCATTCTTTAATTACTGTCCTGRAACCGCTTTTTTTCTCCTTCTTACTACTGTGAATTAAAGGATAATTTCAGATTGAGCATGTGATTTGTAGCTTTAAGTAGTTTCACCTGATGTTTTAAATCCTTTTCAGCTGTCTGACATATAAATTGTAGTTCTACTCTTGAATGTTTGCTTTTTTGAAAAAAGAAAGTTCTTAACTATTCTTAAG